>JAQGCA010002520.1:0-13697 GCA_034698945.1 Protaphorura quadriocellata | reverse complement strand
CACAGGATAGGGTTTAATACACATAATATATGTATTTGGGAACCTGTAGGCAGTACTTCTGGAGCGGGTTAAGTCGTCTTCCACATCCGATTCAATCAATTCCGTGCCATTCACACTTTGCGGTGGTCCAGTTGGACTCGGATCATTTCCACCTCCGCCCAGTGTACTCCTCGCCCCAGCCAAGCCATACAAAGGATCACCGATCGGAACTATCTACGACCTCAGAATATACGCCTGTAAGTTTATTAATTTAATCAAAATCACCAAAAAAAAGTCAGTCCGTTTTAATCGACAACGATGTTTCTGTCTCAACAGCTGAGCGTCCGGAAGAACGACCCCCAAGACGTAATTTGATCCGCTTGGTAAGCTAAGAGAATGCGTAATTGTAAGAGACAGATTGAGTGAGATTTAAGGAGTTGACTAATTTAATTCACAGGCTCTTCGAGCTGTTCAAACGCCTTGCCTCAGTGTCCCTTTTGGCCTTCATGGTTCTGTTGAAGCTCGGCCAACTTTTCTGAGTCGAGGAAAAATACGCTTCCACTGTGAACTCAATAAAAATGCCGTCCGTTATGGCGAACCAATGGAGGTCAAAGTCATGGTTCATAATAACAGTAGGAGTTCCATTCGGAGAGTACTTGTGAGTCGTTCACTCATATTATAATTACGTAATCTGTTAAGTGGACAATGTTTCGGAGTAATTATCGTTATGTTGCGTTTTGTTTTGTTTTATGATCATCACATCGAAAAACCGAGATTAATGAGTTTGTGTACATGCTTTCCAAGGCTGCTTAATAAATATTAACGCCATTTCAAACGTTTTAGTCCCCTCCAGTGCCAGTCGTGTTGTCACGAATAAGTGAGATAAACATTTTGTATGGAATTCTATAGAACAAATTAAGAGCGGGGTTCACAAAATCACAAACCTGGTAAAAACAAATCTCCCCTGGGTGGAAATACAATCCCTTGGTTGAGTTAGAGATTGGGAACGAAAATGTTATGAAACACCTTGAGAATACGAATAACTTTAATTAATTCCTACCAGATAATACTGAAAGAACGTATGCCCCAAGCGAAAATAATCAGACAGAATTTAACTTAGATTTGGAAGACTTTTCTAAACTACGGTTCGAGTAAAATTCCCGTTTGAGAAGATCTAATAATAAAGTTTATTATAATGGAAGTATGAAGTGATAACCTGAACCTGATATTGCCTGATTGAGCTAACGTCCAAATTAAAACGGAATTCAAAGTCCTCATCTTTACATTGTCTCGTCGACAACCACGATTGACTAGATGGCTTTAACCGCAGAATTTCCACTCCATTTTGGTGGTTGCTTTCTCTGCTTTCTCTTCCGCATTAATTGCATATGAAGCGACTTCGCGGTTTACAATGAAGTCTTGAACTCTCTCGCCTTTGTTAGCGTCGTAATTAAGTGTCACGCTAGTAAGATCTAACTTATCTCGTTCTTACTTGGACTACATGTTTAAGGTCTCGTTAGATTCCAAAACCAATATTTTAATGGCTGCTATAAATTGGGACATAATTTTGCGGCATGATTCCTTTGTACCAAGTGCAGATTAGCGTGCTACGGAGTTAGTGGCACTTACTGGTAGTTGAAAGACATTCAAAGACAACAATACCATCGTATAAGAAATGTTTTTAACGAACGAAATATAAAGCCCTCAACCTCAAAAGTAGAGTAATTTTGGTGAATCGGTATTACAAGAAAAATTAATTTGCGCGCCGGCTGTCAACAGTAGTCACTCCCAGTTCCTGTGCATTAATACATTAAAAGGTGAAAGTTGCGTCTACACTGCAGTTAATCGTGAAAACTTTGGCCGAGTGAAAACGCTATTATCTATCATCCATTTACCCAAGTTAGCATCCATAACTAAAATGGGGCTAACCTTAATTTTTCACACACTTCACATACGAAGATTTCGTTTTGTATTTCAGTGGGACACTTAAAATATTCAGCGTTCCGTTACTCCGTCTTCCTTTGAAAACGAGTCGGTGAAAGTTTTCTCAGGAAAGCAAATAGACTTGTCTTTTATGCGCATAGTGCAGCACGGGGATTCATCGAGACATCTACAATTTGCCATTTCCCGAGGAAACATCATTACGGATTCATTTGTTTGTGTCGTCAGTAATACTTAGTTGGTCTGGGATCCTGAAAGACGGACATTTTCGTGCGGTTAGTGCGAAGTTAAAGTCGTAGTGTATAATGGAATATTAGAACTCTAATAAAAAATTCTCTGAGTCTGATTATTCCTAGCGCTAACAGTCAGTTACTGTCGAACTTCGTCACAAGATACCATATTATCTCACTCTAAATTAGAACTAATTGAGCTGTCTATACTCCCAGGGATCGCGAAATCAATGTCTTCATTACTTAAAAATAATACCCAGTTTCCAGTCACGGGGTATTTACAAAACCACGCGTTATACCCAGCTGATTCCTCATACATTTTGTCTTACAAAGAGATTCGGCAGTATAATATGGATGAATATTATTTCAGGTATCACTCATTCAGCAAGTGGACGTATGCATGTTTACTTCTGGAAAGTTCAAAAATACTGTAGGATGCACGGACGATTCTGTTCTGATTGTTCCGGGCGCATCATTACAAAAACGCTACTCACTGACCCCAACCAGAGGACCAGCTCGACAATGGCTAGCACTGGAGGAGGCATTTGGCCGTGACCCTGTTCTGGCTCCGTCTACTTCTCTGGATGGGCTTTTCGGAGATTCAACGAATTTACCTCCTTCAGGAGGGTCCAATTCGAATTCCCGCAATGTCTTCGCCATCATTGTTTCTTATTATGTGAAGGTGAGGAAAATTGTTCTGGACTTCTGGAAATAGAGCATCCATTATCGGTTATTAAGGACCGCTAATTTACCAACGAATATTTACCGTTCATCAATTACCGGTAGTTTTGAGGTATACTTTTGTTTAAAATTTTCGGTAAATACCTACATTACTAGAGAAACTCATCATTATTATCATTTACTTAGTGAAAACTTGCCGTCCCGAAGCTTTAGGAAAAACGTGTCCGCTTAAATGTTCAATTGGTTGATTTTTCTTCACGTTGTTTTGTACAGGCGAAGCTAATACTTGGTGGGTTATCACTATGCCAAAATGTGAAAGTTCCATTTGTTCTTCTTCCGCCTGAAAACGCGGATCCAGACCCTTATCCTGAAGGCACTACTTCAAGTGGAGCTCAAGAGCCACAGAGTTTGATGAAGGCAGAACCTGATGGGAAGAATGACAAGAGCCGAGAAGCTACTTGAGGCAGTAAGATAAGAAAAGATGCGTTGAAATATTGAAAGCCCGGGTAAAATCCCTATAATGCAAGGTGTATTTGTCTGAGTAACAATGATCAATCAGTGGAATCCATTACGCTTAACATTAATCACGTGCTGAGAAAAAATTCATTCAGGAATTATTAATGAATCCGAAATCCGACTGTTTACCACTTTGACTTGTCATTTAAGTACTCTGTGTATGTACGTATATGTATATTGTGGTATGTGCTTGTACATATACGTGTACACAAAAGGAAACTTTAGGAAGAAAGTAAATGAATCTTACACGTACGTACTCTTCTCATATTAATTATACAGTGTTGGTCATAATATTTTGCGCCACCTTCCATGCACCTGCATGAATCGGAGAAATTGCAAGATGGACATTTCGTAGGGAATTGTATGATTGTTTAACGACCCTTTCTATTTTGAAATCGGATGTATACGGCATCATTGATGGAAGTTTCAGTCATATATGTAAACGGCGTTGAAAGTTGCCGAACGAGGAAAATATCGAGCTCGACTTGTTTACAACAGTTAATTCTGAAAAGATTGACCAAATAAAAAAAACCTTTATCTATCTATCCACTTCAAACACGTCCAAAATAATAAAAAATCCGCCGATGTCAGCTACTTTCCGTTACTCTTCTGTATTATGTATATTCTTTGGTTTGATTTGTGGAAGTTAATGCTGTATTAGAATTTCCAATGAAAATTGGAATTACACTATGTAACAAACGACCAAAAAATATCTCAACATTTGCATAAAAAAATAAAGATTTTCTCTATGAATTCTTTTTGGACTGTTTCGGGCATCTTCGCGAAAAACAACCGAATGGACTCTGATGCTCCCTTTTTCCACGCTTCAAATCAGACTTTGAAATGGAATAGCTCGTATATAATATTCTCTACAAAATTGGGAGGTACGACTGCAGACCAGAGGGGATACCTCAAACGTTATGACCCACCGTGTACTAAGATGTTTTGCTTTCTTGCACTTGGTTATAACGTCGCGTCATTCCATTCAACAGATTAACATCATCAATTTGTGTTTTTTATGTCAGTCAGTCAGTTCGTTGTTGAACGATGAACGCAGCTCGTGGCAAAGAATTAATCTAACCACTGACTGTAGGTGGGACTCACGCGCCGTGGGGCAAGAGCAAAAATTTATTCGAAAATAAAGAAAAAAAATACATAGAAATTGGTAATGTCGCATTCGCAGCAGCACAACAATCAGTGGAGCTAAGCGTGAGGACTCATTATTACATCATATTACACGCCTTGTTTAATGCAGAAAAGGTGTTTGGGGATGTTGTAGTTTATGTACATACATACCTATGTACATACTCATTCAGAGACAACATTGAATGAGTGAACCGACCAAAAAAACTGCCCTCCCACACGAGTCTCCGAGGTCAACATCAATTTTTATTCTTCTCAATGAACGTCTGATGAATGCTAATCATTCTGCCTCTTTGACGACTTGGCAGTACATACATGTACAGAGACAAAGACGTTTTAGCGGTTCTATCTATTCTCCTCACAAAGATTCATCAAAATCATAGTCTTTTCGCTTTCTACCATTTTGTTCCGTAACACCGAAAGGCTAGCTCTGATATGGTAAATGTGGAACCATATAGTTGGAAATGTCCGCCGAAATGTCGACTGAACTGAAAAATTTCCAAGACAAGTCCGGAATTATGGAAACCCTAAAATCCGAACTTCAAAATTCGTAAGCCTACAATCACATTCAGTCAAAGAAATAATATATTAATACGATTTGACCTGAATAAAGTTCGACTGATAATCCAGGAAGAGGAGGATAGGTTATGTATATAAGATTGAGATAATTAACAGGGCATAATCTACCAGGATGTACGATAATTGATTGTCGGTTACAATCCGTAATTAGTATGACCCGACGGAGAAGCAACGATCGAAACAAGTGAATGCTCCTAAAAATATTCCCATTCTACTGCAACTGCTCTAATGCAGTACCACAAAATTGAGCGTTCCTGCGAAGAACATTACAATACACGTCATTCAATTAAAGTTCAATTAGCACTTGAAATGTACTTCACTGTAGCAAGTAAGCCAGTCTCGTTGCTGGCTAACCAGTACCTTTTGCATCTAATAGCATCATTGACCGGACTTGTTTGTAAACTTTGGGATACAGAAAGAGAGATTCATTTAGAAAAGAAAACTTCCCGAGTCCTTCTCTACACTCAAAATCAAATATTATTTAAGTAAATTAATCTACGTATTTGACAACCGTTGATGACAATGACGCAGCCAATATATACCGGATTCGGGGGATATAATGATTAGGTCGACTAGTTTAAATATAAATATCCAACTATCTTCCCAAGCTGATAGGCTTTTTCGTGACCTGTAGTATTACCTCAATATCAGTCCCCAAATCCTGAATCTGAAGAATTTCTGGGCTTGAGGGGAATGTGTGCGGAAGAGTAAGGCACTCGGGACTGTTTCTAATTTTTATTTGAAACTTGAAAGATTTTTGGCATCACCCAGTGAATTACTTTGCAGTACCTTTGAACTGGAAATAGTGGAAACGGTCTTAATAGGCTAGATTAGATACTAGACTATATGTATTCTGGCGAAACTATGGACATTTAGCATATGTTTGGATTTACTCCTCGACAATTTATAACTGTGTGCGTGTTTGTCTTGCGATTCAAATGTCCAGAGACCAACGTACCTTGTATCAGGGTAGCTAATCGAAACTATTTTTTCGGATACCGATTCCGATTGTTTTGGAATTTGTCGATTTTGTGCTCCGCTCTAGTTTCCAGCGCGGAGAATAACATAGCCAAGGGACTGATTGAGACACAGCATGTGTGAGAGTGCTTTACAAGTGGCATGTCCATGCAGTTAAGGCCTGAAAATGGGGCGTATTAGCCCAGGCTACCCTATGAACCGCGTGAACACGATCAACAATAGATTAGTTAATGAAATTGTAGTCATAATATCCAAAGCAGAACCACCATCGTAATGAACAATACAGCCTACTCCCGCTGAATTCTTATGTACATATAACTACGAACATAATTGAATTTCAAGCTATCGCGTTACATCTACTAATTTACTCGTTTGAATTCCGATTCCAATTATTCTAACGAATACGAATTTTTCGATTCCGATTTAGTGTTGAATTACGATTTTGATTCGAATTGTTTTCAAAATTAGGATTATTTTCGAATTTGGATTCCGATTGGCCACATTGCCTTGTATTGTATCTTTTCCGCGTCCGTGTTTAATGTTTCATAGCCATCTAGCCAAGGCGTTATGTTGTCAAAACTTATCATTTTAATTTCATTACGCGAAATAATAAAATTTAACGTAGTTTGCAATTTAAGATAGATAGATATATAAAGGCTTTTTTTATAATAGTATTTCCAATCAATTCCGTGGCAAAGATTTAGATAATAGATTCCTATTTTTGTACAAATCTATTACAAAGAGCTATTAATCGGGTGTGGCACCGAACTTAAGGTCATCCTTATCACGAAAGGAACGGTCTGGAAAATATTTTATTTTTACACGTTAAACCTTTCCACTGTCAGTTTATTTACACAGAATTAGTCTTCAGTAATTGTCTGTAGAAGGAATTCAGATTTTAAGATATTTCTTGAAACTAGACATTAATATATATTAGACACGGGCACTCGAACATTTACATATAGAGTTTCCACCCCAGATTGTGAATAGTATAGGTTTGATCAAGGAATTAACAAATATCCGGATTTCTAAACAACTGATAGGTACGGCCACTAAGCGTACGTGTAACGCCCAAAATATTATTCCAAATTAGCGTACTGATGGAAGCGGTTACGGCTCATTGTAGTAAATATCGGGCTTATTTTTGAAGTTCCGAGTTGAAATCCTGTTCGGCTGTTCGGGACTTTATAATTCTTCGTGCAGGCTGATATTAGCACTATTTTGATTCACAAACGTTCGGGTCAACGGGTTTTAGACAGAATCACTTCTCTATCTTGACTGCTAGCATTTCAGGCCAAGAATCGTGTAAAATTGATAGAGTGTGAATTTGAACTGCAGGCGTTTGTTTCTATAACTTATGGTCCTAGTTTGAAGAAAAAATTGAATGACGGCTGGAATGAGACTTTGTCAAAGCAGGACTTACAATTCCTGGTGTAAGTTCTTCGAACAGTGGAACTTGAAATGACATTATGTTAAATGATTTGTTAAGTTACGAATTACCCGCTCGGCTACTTGACATTTCAATTTATCTTTCAGCCTACAAATACTATACAAATACATGTTGGAATCAACTCCCAAGTCAGATAAAATTACTGTATTCATATAAAATAGAAACACAAGAATTAATGACCTCGAAATAAATGGACACAAGAGTTGAAGAAATCGATTGAAAGGGATATCGTACGTACTGTACTGATAAATACTGGTGGGGTCTCAGGTCACAAAAAATGACAGTGAGTGAGACGACATTTTTTTTAGTGATTGACTTTGTGTTGTTGCACCCGTACGGGATCCAGGAGACCTAATCATTTATCAACCGTCTCATTCTATTCAGTTTCAAAGACCAGAAGACTCCATAAATAGAATCTCAGCTCTTCGACTTCTGGAGTTGGTAGTGGCCTTCCAAATGCATTCTAAATAAACCAAGACAAGAATCTGGTGATTTTTCAGTTATTTTATTTTTATTACTTCATGACTTCATCCGGGTGATGTTGAAGGTACTACAAATACTGTACTAAGATGACTTCTATTAAAGCCTACATGGTGGTTCATAATCTTTTGGCCCTCCGACAATCCAATCTGGATCTGTAAGATGTACATTTAGTTGAAAATCGTACGCAGAATCTAAAGATATAATGGACTCATTAACAAATCGCGCGAGATTTGCATTGCATACTGGTTCTAAAAAGGACAGGACAGAATTCTTCATGCATTTTATGTTTATTATTCAAAATTTATGCGACTAAGGGTACGTGCAACTAATTAACAGGTCGTTGATCTCTTTCTTTTCTGGACACCCAATATTGGACTGTGGACGAGCTGACCATTTTTTTACCATACCTGCAAATGTTAAACAGTGGACCATAATCAAATGATTACGAACCACCCTGTAGTTTCGTTTACTGAACATCTTCCATTCTGCTTAGAATTAGGGAATGCGCGCTGAGTGAAGTAGACATTGTGTGAATTGATTTTAAATATTTAACTAAGCTAACAGTACACACTACTGACTGCCAGATTCAGCTTCTGTTGTACTTTTCTTGTGTCTATTGACTTTGGTGGTCGCTAATAAGAATTAAATATTTTTTTATCACTCATTCAGATGAGACGACGACGGATGACGCGCTACGTTACGTATGCCATTTGGCTATTTACTCTTAGATTTCATTTATTTCTTTTTTTGCCTTAAAGAGATAAACTTGACGATAAGAACTCAGCATAGCATAATAGCACAGGTGTACCACACCGCTGCGAGGCATAATATATATCTGTGCATGCAACAATCCAATTGACCAGCACGGTCTTCAGGGTCCCAAATATACCCTCTGGGTATTAGAAACATCATGGAGCATTTGATTCAATCAAGGGTTATGCTCCGCACTTCATACAGAAATATGAATAAATGTTCCGGTTTCGTTTCCCACAAAACATACCAGAAAGGTTGGGCCCTGAAATGATCGGATTTGATACAGTTGCTGCGGGCTGTCGTTGTTTTCTTGGAGTACAGCAATGAAGTGTGTATTTTTGGAGAGCTGAGATTTTGTATTTTGTGCCCAACAATCTTGAATGCACTCCAATGTAAAATATCGCATCGTGTATGTAAAATCTTATGCGAGGAAAAAAGTTTAATATTTTCCAGTCAACTCATTGCTGGACACAAAATTTAGGATCTGAGCTCCCTAAAAATGCACACTTCATTGTTGTACTCCAAAAATTCCAGCCCAGCCGATACGTCATAATATCATTTTATCATTATAATTATAAGGCCGAAACCACATTTGATCTGTTCTTTGAATATGTTGTTTATGGCTAATTTGTCTAAATATAGCTACTATACTTCTCACATCATAGACGAAACGAATTTCCCCAGAAGCCTGGAAAACCAATATTTGGTCAATTTAGACAACATCATTCAAAATAAACTTTCTCCGGGTAATTGGGGTCAACGACTGCCTAGAATTGACATTAAAACATTAAGGTGTAGCGACAGGTTCATTTTCCAAACATTTAAAATGTCATAGCGATGCTAGAATTATGAAATCCCAGGGTGTTTCAACCAATTTTGTATCTCAATCTCATATATAGACACACACACTACATTTTATGTCATGCAAATGTTTGAGACACCTGGTCAAAGTTTGTTGACATTCGTTGTCCAGTCAATACATTAGTGAGCACGTACGTAAAACTTTTTAATCTCGAGCCGATGAATTTGAACGCTGGAGATAATTTCTGGAGAAAATGGTTGTTAATTCTATGACACAATATATTTATCTCCAAAAACTATTTGCATTTTTGTCAAAATTCATCAGTCGCCCACTTTAAAACAAGGTTAGTTCACAAGTCTGCTATCTCTCATGGGTTAATTTTTTGTTTTTCTAAAAAATTCAAATCAACTTTTAGAATTGAAAATTTCTGGAATTTTTGAAATCGTTTTCGTTCAGAATCGCATGATCAAGCTATCAAACTCAATCCGACTTGACAGCAATTTCTAGTATTCTCAGGTTCATTGGCACCAAACGTGTTGGTACGCCTTAATGACAAATACTCACAGGAGTTCATTTCCTGACTTCATTTATTCTAGTCCTTACCAGAGAGACCTGAAGTTTTTTTAACCTCACGTATTTCATACATAATATGAAATCGGTTTGACAGATGAATAAATCCGTCTATCTTAGGTTGAACATGGTCTTGCTTGGTCTTGCGATTCCATGACACTGAAGCCATCAAATGGTGCATTTGGTTCAAATAGACATAGATCACATTTGCAACGATTTTTCGACTTCCATAGAAATCAGACCGGACATTTTCATCGGTCAAACTTTCTACTAAATAGAAAGTACACTAGAAAGTTTTTTATAGACTGTTTTGACAAGTAGGAATAATGCGGAGAAAATGTGACAAGTTCTCAATGGGCCACTCGATCCTGTAAACTTTTTAAAAGCATTCTGCAAAATTCATTTTAAATGTCGATTCATATAGATTAGTGGCATTCTCAATTCGTTCGAATTGAACACGCGGCGTCAATTAGTAGGAAAGAGGTTTTCTTCCAACTGATAAGGGTATCTTGCCTAGGTCAAATGAAAACCAATTCAATCTCTATGAGAAAATGTCATTACAGGAAATGTCCGTGTAATCCTCTACTTTCACTGATTATTCCTTTTGCCGTGTGCAGTTTTTAATTAATTCAAACTCAATGTCTTGTTCTTGTTCTCGGAATTGTGATGTGGAGATAGGAATAGAGTTGGGACCCTGCAGTTTGATTCCTGAAGTGTGGAACAAAAAAGCTCATCTCATCTCATCTCCTATAATACTCTTACCTAGGAAGAATGAATTGGTTGCCCCTTCAGGTGTTCTGCTGTGGATGTGAATGTGTTGGATAGTTGGATTAGAAGAAGGGTTGAAGAAGTGGGCTGGACGGGTCTAGTTTTTCATTCATTCATTCATGAAGTCCGTCCACTCTGTGCTTTTCCTCCTGGCCATTTAATGGGCTTGGAATCGTGAATGAGATAGTAGGAACAAAAAGTACAACGACGTACGGAGATCACTTTGAGTTTGAATAAGAATTTATGCTCGTTTTTTTTTATTCATCCCGTATCTTGTTTTCTTACTATATGTTCCTCTGCTCGATCGAATAGTCAAGTCAAGTCAAGACATCGCATCTCTCTCCAAAGAAAGGGCACATTAGTCATGTTCATACTGTTTTTGGGGGAGGACACACCGCCCGTTTTATTGCATGACCAAGTAACAAAACAACATACATGTGAAGATTGTACATGACACAAAATTACGGAATTAATTTATTATTTGTATATATTATTTTAACTTAAATTCAGTAAAATATATTTATTCATTATAATATGGATTTGAGAGATTAAAATTCACGTTTATAGTTAAGACACGTCGGAGTATACTTTGTACAAATTAATTACTTATCTATGTTTCGGATGGTAACAAATAACAACGAACCTAAATAATTGTATCGTCTAATGTCTAAAGAATTCGGTATTTGGATTTGTTCGCTTGTCCCACTGTCAAACATCTACGCAACATTTCAAAAAACAATTCGGATTTTGGAGTGATATACATGCCTTCGAAATATCGTAAAATGCCTTTCTTCAGGCATTTCTTCGCTGCATTTCGTATACGTATGCCACTAAGCCAGTAACTAGCCAGTGCCATTCCGTTGCAGACTGGGATTACTGGGATACATGGTTTTGCTTGTTCATGTATATATCTTACGATTATTATATATTGTTTTAGTGAGCAGTCTGTCCACGTGGCTTAACGAATACGATTGCGAAATCGGTCTGACAGTTAAATCAATCAATGAATAAGCGCCCTCTCGTGAAATCGGAAAATGGAGCATTCGCAAAGCACTCGATTTTCCGAAGGGGAAGGTGGGTTTATTTGTGAACAAGAGTTGATTGTGGGTGTAGAAACAGGCGATTATTGTTTGATTGTTTCGCAATTAAAGTTCATGAGGCTCAGTCATACGGTTACATTTTGTTTCATTCAGTCATAATAGCGATATTAGCTACAAAGACTCTCCTTCCATTATACTGGGAAGGCAGAGTTTTGTGCTATATGGCATTCTTTCCTAGCGTCTTCCAGTATCCTTACTTAGCTGTTCCCAGCTAGAAACCGCTAATATTCCGCAAGGATGTGGAAGACTGAATGTAAGCATTTTGGTGCCATTTCCGTTGCCTGTTTTTCTAAAATGTGAATTGAAGCAATGATACATCACAGAATTTCAAAATATTGCCACAGAGTTTGCGTATTTGTATATGCGTACTTGCGTATAAAATTAACATTTCTAGCATTAAGGTACGTATTGATTTCTTCGGGTGGCTACAGTTGAGGGACAAGTTCATAAGTAGATGCACTTAGCCTTCGACTTGTTACAGCGACCACACACCGTTCCTTTCTTTGGCATTGTTTTATATATATGGCACTGGATATCGAATATCAGAGGTCTAAATGAGCCGAATCAGTCTGTCGGCGAAGTACTGTCCAGAAATCGAGGATTTTGAGCAAATTTGGTACCAATTTATTGCATTACACTATTTCGTGCGCCATCGTAAAGAAATATTAATGTATAATTCGGGGAAACTGACGACTCAAGTAAAATTGGCACGTGTATATCCTGGACGCAACTGGACCAGAAAAAACTTTTGATTGACCTTCGGGTTGACGACAATGCGTAAAAATAGCTAGACTTATACATTTACATCTCTAAACTCAACTTGGTACTTCTGTTTGGCACTGTAGAGCTCCATGTTTCATTGAAAACTTTTACAAACTTTTGTCTTTCGTAAATAATAATATTATTTTGGCACTTGAGTCTCGGCGAATGGCGGTTTTGGTATCATCGTCAAACGTTACCGCTATTGCTGCCACTCCCACCACTCCCTGACACTTGAGACGTGGATGACGACGTGTGCTTACTAGCCTTTGGTAAATGTCTTTTCATGTGAAGGGCAAGGTGGTCCGACCGTGCGAAAGACCGTTCGCAAACTTTACATTTGAACGGTTTTGCTCCGGTATGTTTTCGGTAGTGTCGAGTCAATTCATCGGAGCGGGCAAATCGCCATTGACAGTCAGGCCAATGGCATTTATAGGGTTTCTCCCCTGCAATATAATATTCATCAGGTATAATAAATAAACTATCGTATAAATTCTTTACAACTCTACACCACTCAGCTTCAGCTCTGTCATCCAAAAACTGGTTTCTAATCTTCGTGAGTGAGGAGGGAAAAGATCGAATACCTTCGTAAACTAAACATCCGATCCATGCAAAGTTACAACTGAGCAGGCAGACAATTACACATGATGATAGAGCCTTAGCTTGCAATGATGTACAATGTAACGTCGAGAAACAAAACATTAAGTAACTGTACTGTAAGAGCGCTGAGCAGCGTAGAGAAGACCCCATGGTTCGCGAACTTTGACTCTCATAATTTCCGTCATTTTACCACAAGTATGAATTATCTGTATTCAAGTTCGGTGAAAAGAAAGGAAGACCTGAAAGGGGTTTCAACCCTTCCGGGTGATATTTGTGCAACGATTCACCACATTCTTACTGACACTATGCTCTAGGAAACAAGGAAGACAATCTGACAATTCCTAACGTATCTGTACATTACACTC
>JAQGCA010002519.1:0-13698 GCA_034698945.1 Protaphorura quadriocellata | reverse complement strand
AAATTTATACAAGCAGTGTTAGTTCTAACGTCCCTTGACCTGTCTGAGAAATTGGAGTCGTCTCTTTAACGCGAAAATTAATGAACATACTTGGATATTTACACACACTGTAGTATGAAATCAAGCTGATCGGTATTTTTTTTCGATAATGTAGAGTTTTTGGGACTTAATGCATTACCACAACGTATATTCGACCTTATTTCCGAAGTTCGTACTCTCTGAACCTTCCTTCTCGCGGCGGCACACGAATGCTTTCCTCGTGTTTAAGGGTCCAAAAAAATTGTATTCTCTCCGCACCTTGTCTGAAGGATTCACTCGTTGGAAAACTCACCGTCGATAATAAAGAAATTATTATATAGTTGTTACAAAAAATTTATATAGTTTGGTTTCCAGGAGTTTAGTGAGAGATATTATCAAATATGCATATTATCCATTTGTATGCAGTCTATCATTTCAAATTAGACATTTGACAGAAATATGCATGAGTTGCATAAAAAAAAACATTTAATAAAATTCCGCTCCGAGTTCCGAATTAACTTTTTGAATAATCTTGTCGGTTAAGTCGTATTGCTACAGAATCGACAGTTAGTAAAAAACCGAAAGAATTGATATCACTGGTATTACCGGACTTTGGCGGAGTAGGAAATGTTCCATGAGAAAACTGAGTCAAAGTTGAATTTTTCACTTAACCCTTCGTTTTGGCAGAAAAAAGTAGCTCCAGACAACCAACATCGTCCTCGTCGAATTCTAGTAACCGGTAACCAGTATATCAATCATACGGCACTGTCACCTCTATTTTCATTTTCTGTCCTTTTTTATCCAAGTATTTTCAGGAACTCGGAACTTCTTTTTTCTCTCACAAGGAAACCATTTTCAAGTAACACGGAATAAAAACCAATTGGAGAGATCCCACCGATTGTGCATGACACAAATCTCACTGTTTGCCAGCCGATAGAATTTTAGTTCATCGATACGACTTTTTACAAGTTCCTACTGTATCTGTACTACTGAAACTTCCATAAAAGTGGGAATGTATTTCTGTTAATGAGAAATTAGGTAATAATTTTATCTTCAAACAAAACCATCATAATCATCATACACCTGATCTATGTTACACTTGGAAAGGGTTCCTTGTCAGTTCAAACTTTTACGGCTCTCTGGGTGCGGAATCAAAGTAAGCTATCTATCTGTATTCACCTTTACAATGTTCCCAAACCTTGGGAAAAACTTGGTATCTCTTCTCCATGACTGAAATACAAAGCTTGACTGAACTTCCAAGAGAAATAAAAATGAAAAATTTTGGGCTTTACTTCTCCTTCCCAGTGTCTGTGTCTGTGTCTGTGTCTGTGTCTGTATGTGACACTTGGGTTTGTCTGTCTCTTTGTTTGAATGATTTCCTTGGATTACAGCTCAAGGAGGAAGCATTATTTTACAACCACTTGGTTGACATTAGAATATTCAGGTGTCATTTAATTTTATTGTTCTGCCGATGTTCTCTCAATTGGATTTATGTACCGAATTATAATGTAAATGTAACCTTACGGTGAAATCATAGAGTCAATTTGCAATTTGTAAATCAGGGTATCATGGCTCATTATTCTAACATATGTACTACCGGCTGGTTCCTAAACTAACCCCCTCCCCCCCCCCGAACCGAGGGTGTCAGGAAACGTAAGATATGCATTTCACCAAATTACAGCGGTTTGCTTTAAAAAGATGCAAAATGTGGAGTTGATAGATGATTCAATTACAATAGAAATTTAATTCATAAACGGAAAGTTTGGAATCGGCTTTGTTTACGCCACTGGCTCTCAGAATTTTACTAAAATAAAAATACACAATAATTTCCACATTTCGACACCGATATTTTTATATGTAAATACTGAAAATCTAATGTATTTTTTATTAGATATCTGATCGCATCCCGACATTATCGAGGATAGTGAACATAACAATCAGGCACGGGGATCGTTTGGTTCAGAGCAATTGATTTACAACTTACATCAAACATCTCACAAGTTTTTGCAGACTTTGACTAAAACGAGTGAAGAAGAAAGAATGTCCTTTGTCGAAAAAAAAGACAGCAATCGCTTTCAATTCCTCAACTTTCGTTTGAAAGCAAAGGAGAAAAGTAGTTGAGTAAAAATGTTCTATCTCCTTCCCACTACCTAATATTAGGATGATGACACAAGAAAAGAAAATCTCATTACATATCAATTTATGGCTTCCGTTATCATTGTGCGTGTGTGTGTGATGAAAATCGAAGGAGAGAACGGGTTGTAGTAAAAGTAGGTCACCAGGAGATAATGGGATTGGCTACAGCTAACAAATCCGATATCGTTCACCCATGAGGTAAGAACACCTTGAATGCCACTACACTCA
Organism: Protaphorura quadriocellata; assembly: GCA_034698945.1. Taxonomy (NCBI): domain Eukaryota; kingdom Metazoa; phylum Arthropoda; class Collembola; order Poduromorpha; family Onychiuridae; genus Protaphorura; species Protaphorura quadriocellata. The sequence continues at coordinate 11,316 of JAQGCA010002519.1, read as the reverse complement.
GAAATTCAACCACGTGACTACTTTATCCACAGGCTATCGAATATATTCGTCTACCCCACGCATCTCGACAGTCACTTTTCCTCCGTTAGAATGTTTCCTACTACTAGTGGGACGTTTCCTTGTCCAAATGGGAAGCAATTCAATCATTGCGACAATAAGGAATTAGACTATGCCTTACCGGTGAATGTCTATCAATTAATTTCTTTTTAACTCGAGTACATTGAAGTAACATAACTAATATTACAAATACTGTACACGGGTGAAGAAATTGTTGGACACGGTCCTGAATAGAATAGATTCATTGAATGACTTCAACATATCTATTTATCGTACATGGAAATCAGTAAAGTAGGGCTAACCACCGAAATCCACATCCCACGGCTATCTTTTTTTCTTTCATTCCATTTACTCACCCTTTCCCCAGTGCATCACAAAAAGAAACACAACACTACTGCTTACTACCCCGCAGCCCTCGTCTGGGTTTGTATTACAAAAGAAACTTTCACTCTGACGCGCAAAACTTACCCGGGTTCTTTTCTTCTTACTTTTTTGCAAGGTATTTCTTTCTTTATTGCGTTGCCGTTGACTTACAAGGTACAGAGTTCGAATGTGTTTTCATCAATTATCTCTCCTATTCGGAAATATGTAGAAACAAACGTTGGTAATATTAAATAACTGCCTTACATTCCCGACAATCTTGAATGTCAAGGTACCATTCACCGGTCAAGGATCAAATGCCCGTGCACTTACACTATTACATTTGGCAGTGGTAATTCTGAAAGGTCTTCTAGATTGAAATTTGACATTCTAATACCATCCCGTGTGAATGAAGTACATCCTCTTCTTTTTATACAATCCCACCCATAAAAGTCTTCATAGTATCCGCGGAAGGATAATGCAAGATTCAGTGGTTTTGGTTACCTGGCCAAGAGCTATTTAATTCATGAGGGGGCACCGGTAATCAGTTCTCATGCCGACGGTCCATAAAGATCGGACGGACAGGACGGACTTTGATATTTTCTCCGTTTGATTAGATTAAACCAAGTCTTAATCTCTATTTATTTTTCTTTCCTACAGGGGTTCACGAAAAAGCTCAGAATTGTTCGTTTGTTAATGTTTGTTAGTCAAGCCAGAATTACTTTAGCATTTATTATATCAACGTAAAATGATAATAACTTATTGCAAAAACAATTTTTCTAACTTGAGTTCCCTCCAGTAAATTCTATCCAAAATTGTTATTAAGATAATTATGTCCGCTTCAAATTCTAACTTGACTGTAACATAAATTATTGTAACCACGCCAAAAAATAGACAAACAATTCTGCGATTTTTCTTGAATAGACTTTGTAACTCGTAGTTGCGAGAAGCAAGAAACTCTGGTTCCTACGATGACCAATCAGACAATTACATTTCAATGTGAGAGAAGAAATATGAAGAAGTCCCTTGTACATGTAACGTTCAGGTCATGCCAAAACGGTCAGGATTTTAGGTCATTCCAGCTATCCAAGCATAGGTATCATGATTTTGATTACTTGAAATCCAGCAAAACAAAGTGAAATTACTATGTAGAAGATTGAATTTACCACTTTCTTTTGACCTATTTGGTCCATTTGGTCACTACGTACATAACCCAAACTCATTTATAAATTGTATTTCAATTCTCTTGTATTGTCATGAACCAGCGGCATTTTTCCCCACGGCCTGACACGCCGAATGCAATCTGCGGAATTAAACTGTAAAAACCCAGGAAGCCCCTCAAAACGAAATTGAACTAATAAAAGTGAAAATTATGACCACAAAGCCATAATTTCTCTTTGAATGGGATGAGAACTTAAAACTGATGCAATTGTGTTGGAATGCCTGGCATGCTTGCTGCATCGGGAAAGGCAGTCAAGTCTAGGACTTTAATAATTGCAAAATGATAATAACTCGTCAGGCTGCTCTTCTGCTGGGGGGAAAGATGACGACAAAGAACAAAAGACAACTCAGGAGATGAAGAAGGAAAGGAACGCAAAATGCAACAACGGCAAGAGTGCGGAGAAAGTAATAGAATTTCACTAATGACTTCACAATTTTTCCTCTTATTATATTTCATCGCTAGAAACACCATGTAGATGTACCCGGCAATAGGCGAAATCTTACAGCAAGGAACATTAATACTTGTTTACGTTCTTCAAGTTCGAAAATATATTCATAAATATTCACAAACGTTCTGTATTCATATGCTCACCGATTGTCTAACTTTGCAGACAAACTTTACAGAATATACGCAGACAGCGGGTAGTAATATTATTTGCACTCACGCTCACACTACACATCACTACAACTATTTCTCGATTCTTATAACAAACTTGCGCAAATGTGAATATTTATTTTTTGAGTGTGCGCTAAAGAACACTCATGGTATAAACCAGACCTTAAGTATTCCCACCCACAAACTGTTATCTTACCTGAGGTGAGCCGATTTGATCAACAATGGTAAAACGAGAAATCTAGAAAATATTATTTCAATCACTTTTGAATAGCGCTAATCTACAACTAATAGAATTCAATTTGTTTGAGATTACACGACCTGCTGTCTGACACTTTGGCCAAATTCATAAACATTTTACAAGTTTGCCCGATTTTTTACTGTCTGTGACAGTTGTATTCTTCCTCTTCATAGCAACACTGCGCTGGGAAAGGCACTTCAACTTTTCCATCTTCCACTTTTTTTCTTAGGTTATTACTATTATTTTGCAAAGAGAGTTTTCGACTAGGACAATGCTCCTTCTGCTGTTGCATTTTCGAAATTTGTCTTCTAAAAATTACTTGTAGAGTAGAAGTAAACTCATTCTCCAGATGTGTCCCGTTCATTCATTTTATTCAGTCCCACTTGGAATGAACTGTGTTTCCAAGTCGCTTTCTTACCAAATTTATACTAGAGAGAATTCGTGTCCTCTCTCGTCGTTAGAATGATTCATACAATTAATTTTCATGTTCTATCTAAGTATTAGTCTCAATATTTTAAATTTGGAAGTGAATGGTAAATTTCTGTGAACTAAAAATTATCACAATGGAGTTGAATTGGTTGAATTATTTAAAATATGTAGGAACCTGAACAATCCTGATGCCCGAGCAAGGCGACCACCTGGCTAGGACAACACGGCAAATTTAACTAAAATTGAATGAAAGTCAAAGTATTTCAAAATAACAGTAAATCAAAAGCAAAAACAAAATTAATTAAAACTTTATTTTAATTTGCTTTAAAAAATAAATTTATATAACTGTACGCTTAGAGTCCGCTGGACTTTAATTACGTGTATTCACTTATACAGCATGTTTACTACAGGTTTGATTGTTTGGACTCCATTTCAGAATTTGATAATTAGAAAAAATAGAAATGATTTAATATATTCGCCCAGTAGAAAACCGCCCCAAGCAATTTTAAAGTTGGTTTATGTTGACTATAAAATTCGCGAATTCCCTATTAATTTAATGAAATTTTAGAGGTTTAAGGGTATCTCTCTGAAAAGTCTACGCTCAGGCTCCAGACGTTTTGTTTTGAAGTTTAGAATTATTATAGAGTGTCGACGACCGTATGGGTTTGCTGCTTTTGAAACCCCAAGCTCCAATACGCTGAAGAATGGCACTTAACCTCTTGCTCCGCCTGAAGACCAATACGGAGGACTCGTACAAAACATGTTGTAATTTGTAGATATCTTATGAAAGATCTACGGAGCTATTCCATTCTTAGAATCCGATGAGCTTAACAGCGCTGACGAGCGTTTATGTAAAAATCAGCATGAGAACACCCCTATAAGACGAATTTTTGAACAGTTTCTTGACAAAAACTTGTCCAAAATATTTATTTTCGAAGAATCCGCCGGTGTAATCATTTCTTTAAAAAAAAATTAGCAAAAGGGGAAATAAGTTTGGAGAAAGTTGACTTTCACTGCAAATTAAAATATCGCAGAATATTTTCTCCAAATGCCAAATATTCGTTTCATTTTATTTTGAAAACGAAACTAAATTTATTTCTTAAATCAGTTTGTTTTTGATTTTTATCTACTCTTATTTCGAAATAACTTTACTTTTACTCAATTTTATTTAATTTCTTCCATTTCTTCGGGGTTCTGGGCCACCGTAGTCGACCGTAGTCAAGATTTTACTATCAGACAGGCCAGCCACACGTCAAATACATCAATATTTAAAACCCTTTAAAATTGCTAAGCAATATTAGTCCTGGTTTCCATTTTACATTCTATTGGTGAAGCCGTTACCCGACACTTATGTTCTTCATTTTTCTTCACTGTATTCTTCTTTGTGAATCGAATTTTTGAATATCCCTAAGGATTTGACGTTGTTGACAATTCGTCCTTCGTGCTGGCCGGTGGGAACACCCCCAGTATATACTTCTCTTATTGATCATTACAAAATTGTTGGTGAGTACCAATTCCGTATAAATTATGTACAAGATATTAAAACTTAGGGTAGACAGTTTTTATATTTTCATATTTTCTATAAACAAATAATAGTAGTGCAGCCAGACAGAATGCAGTAGCTACTTAATAGGGTTCTGTTTATATGCCCAAAGTGTGGACTCGTCGATTCGAAGGCACGGTACACGCGTTCTCGTAAAGGTGTCTAGTTTTTGTGCGTGTGACATAAGAACTTTCTGCAAAAATTGAAAATATATAATTGTTTATTCTGCCAGTCTAGGAAATCAGTTTATCGTAGAATTCTTGACCTGAATAACAGAACTTAACTGAACTTTTCGGGGTCAAATACACACCTAACCGCTACCGGACATTTAAATTCAAAGATGGCGATCTTTATTCAAATTTTTCTTACCATTATTTTAATACACTCCGTAGTGACAACCAATTCAATTAATAAAATTGATTTCAAACATTATTGTATCTTCATTTACGCCAAGTCACTCTACAATCGTCCTCACTGCCAATGAAGATATTGAAATAATTCGTTCTCCCGTAGTGTTATTTTCGGGGAAGTCAGTTCAGACCCATAACGAAACTTGCACATCTTACTTGACAACTCGTGAAATCGTCGAGAATAGAGTTGGATACCTTTGCCAATTGCAAACAAAACTGACCTGCATGGCAAATTTCTTGAATTATAACCCACACCTTAATACATACTGGGAAAATATTGTTAATTTTCTTCAGCATTACTGGAGAGTCAGGACCAATTTCGTGAAAAAGAAATCGAATGATAAACCCGCTCTGTATGATATCGATTTCACGGGTTCAGCATTCTTCAACGTAATCGGAATTGATTCTATGGACCAACTGTTACACTAGCAAGCCCTTTCCGTTTACAACTGAAATCGGTGTACTCTTCGGATTTCATATTTCGCCAAAGTTTACCTTCATGTCATTGGAAAATTGGAACAGGTCACCAGTGTCAAGTGTACTTACAAGATGACTGGGCATATCCTAATAAAGAGGACAATTACTATGTGATTTACGGTTCCATGAACTCTCAAAATATTGCCAGTTTGACTTCAAGCCAAACCCACCATCCATCAACGGAACCCAGTTTTCGAAATTTTTGCCATCAGACCCCACTTTGGATTGGAACCACTTCAAATTGACTATTTTGAAATCCATAGTATTTTCTCCATTTCCTAACACATCAGAGACTCACACAGAGCTCCGAAGCCGCTTCTTTTTGGGGCTTGGAAGCAACTATCACGAAAACACGAAGGATTTGCAATAGTATTCCTACAAAACCAGTCTAACATTCAAAATTTGCATCAATGAGCTTCGGCCTCACTATTCCATTGATAATTTTATTATTTCGGGATTCAGTGGATTTAATTTTATCACTTGTTACTTCACACCCAAACCCGAAATTTCTCTTCACGCCTATACGAAGCCATTTCTAATCAATCTATGGACAATATTCCTGCCGTTTATGTTACTAATTTGGCCGCTATCTGTTTACATTATCATTCGGACGAAGAAAATTAGTCAAAAGGGATTATTGTTTCTTCTGTTTTCCTATTTAGTCGAACAACATCCTGAATTTAATAGAAAAGTGTGCAGTTTGATGTGTTTTGGAATTTTATTTTTTCCATTTGATCTCATGTGTATTACGCTGACAAATGTGTACAAGGGAATTGTTGCTACTAATTTAATCGGACCATTGCAGCAAGCGAAATTGAAAACATTTATGGATTTATTGGATTATGAGTTCATTCTTAACCCAAGACTCCGAATCAAAAGTAATTTAGTTACAAGTCGGAATCGATGTCACTTACTGATAATTCGTTTCATTTTTGATGTTTACGTTGTGTGAGCTATGATTATTGATGACTATAATAAAATTACATCCAATCCAATTCAAAAAAAAGTAACGATTATGCGGGTGCCAACTTGTACCGTGCGGATCGGACATTCGATTATGTCACCACAATGTGGGATTTGTTCTTCAATCATCAAACTGAATATTTTCAAAATGTGGCCAATGTAGTAAGGTTTTCTAAAATGAGAATGGAAGCACCTGGCGAAGAACGCGATAAATATAATAAGAAATTCAACGCAATGCTACGTTTCTTACCACCATTGAATGCTACCGGTACATATAACATTAACCCAAGTGATCGTGAAAGGAATATTAGTGTGGATCACATGACGAGGATTGATGCACTTCTCGTACAATTAAAGAGTCAAACTTGACCGGAGATATCTAAACATTAGTACAAAGGAGAAGATAACTTTCTGCCGGTGAGATATGGTCTTGTGGTTCAAAATTTTCAACTTGGAGGAATTGGTCTTCGGCGAATACAAGGCATGATTGAGTCTGGAATATTTCATAAATGGGAAGAAATCATACACTCGGCAGAGCTGAAATTAATTGCTAATAATAATTCAGACATTCATACACCTGAGAATACCTCTAGCTTTTGACACAAACATTCTAACACTTTTTCTGTTATTCTCAGCGTTAATTGTTCTATCCGTGCTTTGCATTCTTGTTGAGAAGCTTTATACACTCGAGTATAGATTACTGTGTACAAGGCTGGTAAACCATTATAGGATATGGGCGTACCGCAAAAGACTAAAAAGATCCCAAATTATCTTAATTTGTAACTTTTTTATAATATTGTGTAATAAATGTGAAATACGCCGTACGTATTGTAAAAAAAACTCTTAAAAGTTGAGCAATAGTAGATAAAATAATGTTTGCAAGTCCATTGACTTAGGTATAATGACGAAATTCTACTTTGTGTGACAAAAACCATAAACACTGCTTATGAGTTATCTGTAAAAAATTCACTGCCGTAAACCTGGCCGCGTTCAAATTCGGAAAGTGTGTTGGCTCAGAAAATGTGTTATTGGGTGGAGAATCATTCGCCCACCAGCACTAAACTATCAAATGGAAATTCATCTTTTACACTATTGTATTTAGCATAAATTCGACACGAACTTATTTTATAGTGTTGTGAATGTACTTAAATTTTGTAATGATTTCATTAATTGTGTCTTATATATCAATAGCCTTTGTAATTTGTGTGCACCAAAATGATTGACCAGATAATGTGATTTAAGTGAATAAATTGGACTTAAAGTTGTCCACCTTCAATAAATGACAAGGAGGGTTGAGTTGAGCTGCCATAAATTTAAAGGCTCACGAGACGATAATAATAATGTTTATTCTAGAGGCAAAGAAAATGCATATTGGTTCGACATAAAGAAGGTTCGATAAATGAGGAGCGATTATATTATATGTAATATGCACGCGCGGATCAGCTAAACCCAATAATCAAATAAGGTTTCTGTCCGTGGATGGTCTCAAGATTTCGATCACAGTATTTCAAAACACGTGGCCAGGCTATGAGTTTACCGGACTATTTTTTTAGGATCTTACAGAACATTTTAATTTTCAGATGATTTTTTTGCACAGACGAATAATTTATTCGTAACAAATTTTCCTAAATTCTTGACAATGAACATGCCATAACATCACAGTTCACACATACTTTTCCCTTTTATTTGAAATAGTGTCGTTGCCGAAATAAATTAACGGTAATGTAAGAAACACAGAAATAAATCAATACAAAACAATACAACACAATACTACAATACACTTCAAGAACACCTGAATTATTTGTAGTATCAAGCTAGTGATCGTTAACAAAAGTACAACTTTATTTTCCAATAATATAATTGAATACGAGGGAAAGCTCGGAACATAAAAAGACTATGAGACTTCTCAGTGAGGAAACAAATTGTTGTGAGAACGTTTAGCACTAAGAACAAAAGAAATAGCGACTGAATATTTTTGGCGAATGCTTGTTTCGCGGTATTTACAAAGGCCGGACTCTCAGAATTCTTAGCAATTGTTTTCAGCTCGGCAGTATGTATAACTTGTTCCCATTTGTGATATATTCCAGATTCAATTGTTCCTTTAATTCTTTCCAGTCCAATTCCTCCAAGATGTTGAAAATGTTGAGCCAATAGTCCATGACTGACTGGCAAAAAGTTATCTTTGCCTTTGTACAAATATTTCGATATCTCCGGATGTGTTTCATTCTTTAATTGGACAAAAAGTGCGTCAATATTCGTAGCATGATCAACACTGATGTCCGTTTTACAATTGCTTGGGTTTACATTCAACACTTTGTCACGTTCGGTTAAAGAGGGTAAAAATTGTGTCAACGCATTGTATTTCTTGACATGTTTATTACGTTCTTGACCAGATGTTTCATTTAGTAATCGTGCGTGCATAAATATAAGGTTCGCAATACGCTGTAAATATTCAGTTTGTCGGTTCAACATTATCATCTTAATGCAATCAGACGCTTTTACGATATCGAAAGTCACGCCATCAAAACAGTACATGAACGAAACTGCTAAATTAGGCTTTCCACCGCGAGATCTTGGATAAAATGTGAATTTGTTTTCCAGCAATTCAGCAAAAGTTTCAAATTTTGGTTGTGGTACAGGTGCAATCAAATTGGTCGCCGCAATTCCCTTGTAAGCATTCGAAAGCGTAATACACATTAGTGCAAACGGGCCGAATAAAACTGCAAAACAAGTCATTTTCGACACTTGTTTGTTAAATTTTGGAGTTTGTTCAATCAAGTAAGAAAATAGAAGTATAATCCATCCATCTTGACGAACCTTTTTAACCCGGAGAATAAAGTAAACAGAAATTGGGAGAAAAACAAATAGGAATGGGAAGAAAGTGGTCCACATATTATTTTGAAATGGTTTTCTATATGCAGAAAGCGAGAAACTTTTTTTCGGAGTGTGGCAAGTAACAAAATTAAATCCGCTGAACCCAGTTATGATAAAGTCATCTATCGTGTAGTGAGGTTGGAGCTCATTATTAGTTATTTTGAACGTTTGGCTCGTTTCGATGGTGTATTTGATCAAATTTTCTATTTTCCTTTTAAATTTCAGACCCCGGACTGTCGTTGAGTTAGGGAATGCCGAAAACACGATAGATTTAAAAACGAATATCTTAAATTGGTCCGAATCGCCTAAGAAGTTTCTTGGAACGTCGAAGAAGTAGAAATTTGATGGAAAGAGTTGGGAGAATTGAATATTCTTGTTTTCGATCTGAATGTGACCGCATGAATTTGAAATTACTTTCCGACGAATTTTGTTTAAACTGATCATGGTTTGTGATTCCATAGAGCCGTTGATTTTGTAGTAATAGTCTTCTTCCGTAACAAGATCGTTGGTTAGCCTGTACGTGCACTTGACACTGGTTATTTCCTCGGGGGACTCCAAATCGTGAAAGTAGATTTTTGCAAAAAACACAATTCTGGATGTACATTTATTACGTTGGTAAATTGATAGCGTTTGACTGAATAATAGTTGAGCCATAACGTTTTGTTGTGTTGAAGTTCCGATGACATTGACGAAGGCTTGCCCAGTGAAATCAATGTCATAAAGAGCCATTTTATTTATGGACATTATGCTCACAAAATTTGTCCTCACTCGCCAATAATGTTGAAGGAAACTAACAATATTTTCCCAGAACTTCTGATCCATAGAGTTGGGGTCATAGTTCAAAAAGTACGCCAAACAAGTTCGTTTACTGTTTAATTGCCAAAGATATCCAATTCTATTCTCAACGATTTGACGGGTTGTCAAGTAAGGTGCACATGATTCATTATGAGTCTGAACTGACGTCCCAGAAATTATCACGGCAGGGGAACTGATGGGCATAAATTCGATGTTATCAATTTCGGAGAGAATGATTGCGGAATGACATGATGCTGCAAAGGGGGTTAGGTAAGAGTTAAAATCGATCTTCTTCATCGATTTGCAAATTGCTGGTGACGCCATTATCGCAGAAAAGTATACAAAAATTGAAATCGACGAGGTTAACACTGACATTTTGAATATGAGGTGGATTATCAATAGATATTGAAACTTTGTTTTAAATGTGTACCTTAACTTTACTGCACAAAAAGTGTGTACACTTGTTGATTGACAGTTTCGAAGTGACCGTGAACTCAAATTTTTGAGAAGCGTTAAGAGTTTGTTTTTAATCTACGCGCGATTTCCGTCGTCAAAAAATATCAAGCGACTGTATTAGTGGATTATTCTCATCGCGGTCTGTGCGTGTGAAACGCCACCGTTTTGTAGTTCTGAGTAGTATCTTGGCTACACAAATGAACATACCTTATTGACACAGTTTGACCTCAGGGAATAATTTTGCAGAGAATATTCCAAGAGTCCTTGCGATATTCTCAAGTGGTTTAATGATAAAAAAAATACGTGTCTGAGTCTTCCTTCAACTGGCAAGAACATTAAACACAATAATAAAATGATAATTATGGTTTGAATATTCACTTATGTACGCATACGTGAATTCAAACTAGCAAACTTATAAGTACAAACACCGTACTGATATTTTTGAAATTGTGTATCACTTAAAGAATCAAAAGTTTGAAATTTAAGGTTTTAAGTGAAGAAAGCTGGTAACGTAAGAGTAACGCACAACCGCGTGTGAATTCCAAGCTACCGTTTGTCCGGGTCCTTTCTTTTTTCAGGGGACATCCTATGACTATTAGTAGAAAGCCCAAATTAACAAGGTGGCGAGAATAATCGGCTCAACCATATTGTCACCATTTCAATGTTAAACCCATTTTTTAATTTTTTCTGTCCGTAAATTATATATATATAATTTGCAAACTTTCGTTGAATATTTTGATGCGCAAATTCTCATACATAAAAGGGCTGAGTAAACTAAGACATAGTTTCCATTACACAACAAAGGAGAAATCGGCATATCCGCAAATCAAATTAGACTGAAAAGCAGACAACCCATATATTTATGAGTTCTAATAAT
>JAQGCA010002518.1:0-13700 GCA_034698945.1 Protaphorura quadriocellata | reverse complement strand
GAATAGAAAAGATTAGTGTCACAGGAATAGTCATAGGCTCCAGAGTGAGTTCGTATTATTTGTCAGTCAGTCAAACAGTCAAACACAGTTATTATTTCCAGTTCACAACACACCGACACATTTTGAGAACAACTGATTATCGGGTAGATTTTGCAGTTTGTTCATAAATTGAGATAAATAGGATTCAGCATTCGATAATCGACTTTGGACCTCGTAGGTGTTGAAGACCTACTCAATTTAACACTAAGAGTCTTTTGAAACCGAAATCCCAAAAATTATTTTCTGGTACCAAAAGTATTTTCAAAATGGGATTTTTGAACACTATTGAAAATTTAATCCATAAATTTGACGCTAATAAAGTCACTGCTGCTAAGAATGGGAATTCCGGTTCCTGTTGATGTTGGTTTGATTCAGAGGAAGACTGTCGGTGAAATCATTTCGAAACCTGGTGATGTGATTCCAAAACTGTTCACAACACTCAAAATTCGTGGACAAACGTTTCAAAATAGAATTCAGGTGAGAATTTCTAAGAGAGTTGCCGATTTTTATTTTTGATATGAGACATTCATGTTACCTTGCATGAACTGAAGTTACCACAAATTACCCTACTACTTATCTAATTAAGTTTCAACGATGTGCATGTACGCCTGTGAGAAACAAGATGGCGTATTCACTGATTTCTACTCGTTGGGAAATCTAGCCCTTCGAGGCAGCAGTTTGGTATTTTGCGAGGCGACAGCAGTCAAACCGTGTGGAAGACTTTCTCCACAAGACACCGGGATTTGGAAATTGGAACCAAGAACAAGCAGATTCATTGGCAAGAATTGCAAAGTTAGTTCATGCCTCGGGATAGAAACTCGGAATGCAATTGGCGCATGGTGGCCGAAAAGCTGCAGCGTATCCACCATACCATAATTTCGAAGGAGAATTAGGCGTCCGATTAGGCCGAGGGATTGTGCCAAAGTCTGAGGGTGGATTCGGTGATGAGATGTTGCACCTAGTCCGATAGCTTGGAAAGAGGGTTTCACTGTTCCAAATGAACTCACAACTGCGGAGGTTAAGGACCTTGTCAGAAAATTCGCAAGTGCTGCCAAGAGATCAGTAGAGTCCGGAGTTGATGTCATGGAGGTAAGAGGGCGCTCTCATACAAGCCATCAGATTTCCCGGATTTCATTTTAAAAACATGTCTAATTGATTATATTTCTTGTTTAGATCCATGCCGCTCACGGTTACCTCATCCATGAATTTCTCTCCGGGAATACGAACAAACGTATTGACGATTTGTGGTTGAAATTATAACTGCCGTCCGTGCCGTAATCCCTAAAGATATGCCACTATTTCTTCGAGTTTCCGGAACAGACTACTCGGAGAATCGTGACATTTTGGACAAAGATCCAAATGGTTGGGACATCTATCAAGTTATTGAACTTTGTCGAAAAGCTGTTCCATTGGGTCTGGATGTCATCCAGGTATCATCTGGCGGGAACTTGTCTACAGTCATGAAAGACATTGTCAGACCAGACTTTGGATTCCAAGTCCCACTGGCGGCAGAAGTGAAGAAGGCGTTGAAGGCCTTCTTGTGACCAAAGTCGGGGCAGATGCATCATCTTGTAAAACTTGTTCAGCTTTTTTGCCATCATCTAGATGATGGCAAAAAAGCTGAACAAGTTTTACAAGACGGTTTTGCAGACATCGTCATGGTGGGAAGACAATTCTTGATGGACCCGAATTTGGTTCACAGCTTTGCCAAATAATTAGATGTTAAGGCCAGATGGACCAGTCAGTATTCTTGGGTGTGGGGCTTTTAAAATAATCCCAACACATTATCATAATGTATTTGAATTTTGATCAATGCACTTAATACACATAATTCCGAGCATTCGCAGTATTACTATTAAAAAATAAATTAAACAATACAAATATCCGTTCAAATCCAGATAAGTGTTCTTTAGTTATAAAAATACACAGACTGTAAATTGCCCCACCTGAAATGTCCGAATAGAGCGTTGGTACCCCGGTTTGAACCCGATGGTCTAATAGAAACCCGGTCTTTCTTCGGCTTTCACCATATAACGTATTCGAGAAAGTGGTGAAAGTATTTAATATCTGAACCTGGCTGAATGAATAACCTCGGGGTTTCATTCAGTCAATTAAAGTATGTTGTTAAAACAGCCAAACTCCAGCTTTCCATTTGGCCTGTACGAACTACGTGTACCAACTCATTGGTACAGCGGAGGAACCGTAGAGTCGTCATCTTATCATATTTGTAATTCTGTATCATATCGGGAGGGTCGAATGGGCCACTAATTTTATCCTGGCATCCTGTCATGGTAATTTTGGAGCAAAACTTTGTTTTATATTGATTGTCACTTTTATTTCCACTGTAAGTTGTATATTACTTTGCCAAAGGTTTGACTGAAGGTTTCGCATATGTTTGGGATCCAAATGGCACAAATATTCCAAGTTATATGGACACGTCATACGCCCGTTGTCTCGAATTTTGTTCTCTTCGGCGTTTCAGGTCAGGTTCAACTATCATCGATTTAAAACTTACTTTTTGATGCGTATAGCGAGTTTGTTGTCTATTTATTAAATATATGTTTATCTAACACAGCCAGTAGAGTTGGTTAAGCATGGTTATGCTATGGTTTAACAAACGGCTATATAGATAATTTTTATTGTTCACGTTTATAAAATACAATATAAACATATCTACTCGTGATTGAAAACTCAGGTTCAGCGTATCGTTATTTTATGACAGTGACTGTGAAGTGTGTCTAAACGTAGTGTAATCTATCAGCTGGAAACTTGTACACTATCCGCGTCAGATTAATTAAGGAGTAGTAAGCGATTTGAAACAGAGCGATCACAGCACCCGGGATAAGTTGAAGGTATTGGTTGAATTCCTTGACAACCATTCTCCTTCATGGTTGGCTCATCAATTCTGGAAAAGGAAAGTTGTCTGATATCCCAGCATGATTACATAATATATTTCAAATACTTTAATGTAAACGTAGGAAAAATATGTTTTTAGAATTAATAGATCTCTTGACTGAATTTTTGTCGAATTTGGACTGAATGGCCAATTTCTACAAAATCAGTTTAAGAAATTTACCCGGGAGCGTTTTTGGGCCATTCAACGGATTGCCCTCCATGAAGGCGGTTTCCATCCAACTATAGTGTAATTTTACATTTACAAAAAAATAGAGATTGTTATGTAAAATTCTTTCACGAGGGCCCGTACTGTATATTTCCAAAAGTTTTGGTTTTTACTATAAATTCGTGCTCATACTGGCCACTCCCACTTAAACACCTAATGAGCCAGGCGTACGTATTACGTACGAGTTCTCGGCATTCACCGAGTTAAACTTTTATGATCTATCCATACTAATAGATAAAGTAAATCCTAACTGAGTGCAACCGTCATGAGTAACGAGACAACCTTGTAACATTAAGCTGTAGAGAGTTAGGTTTCGTTTTGTATAATACAAAACGAGACCTAACTCACCTGTATACAAATTGTATACATAATCCAGTAAAACCAGTTCCTAACTAAACAACTCTCGTCCCATACGTCCACCAAAAATCTTGTGATTTCATTTCTGTTTTAAGAGTTTAAACTCCCACAATTAATATTTTGTAACAGAAAATATTTTCTTGTACCAACAGTACTTTTGAAATGGGTTCTGTAGACAGTGTTGAAAACTTAATTAACAAATTTGACCCTAATAGAGTCACTGCTGCTAAGAATGGGAATTCAAGACCCAGTAGTACCAGCTCTGCCCCAATCGATGTTGGTTTAATTCAAAGGAAAACTGTCGGCGCAATCATTTCTAAACCTGGTGATGCAATTCCAAAATTGTTCACCCCGTTCAACATTCGTGGACACACTTTTCAGAACAGAATTCTGGTGAGAAAAGTTTGTGACAATATTGTTAAGAGATTGAAATGAAATTTCCGGGATTGAGCTGAAATTGGCAGTTGCTAACCTGTTTACACTTTAAGGTCACCACTTTCACTTCTTGCTAGTTATTTTTTTATTAGATTAAATGTGATTTAAAAAATATTCTGAATTTACCTTTATAATATATTCTTAGCCCAATTATTAAAATACCACCTATGTAAATTTTATCAACAATTAACATTATACTATTTCTTACAGGTCTCCCCGATGTGCATGTACTCCTGCGAGAAACAAGATGGCGTATTCACCGATTTTCACCTGGGTCACTTGGGAAATCTTGCCCTTCGAGGTCCAAGCCTTGTATTTTGTGAGGCATCTGCTGTCGAACCACGTGGAAAAATTTCCCCGCAAGACACTGGGATTTGGAATAAAGAACAAGCAGATTCATTGGCAAGAATTGCAAAGTTAGTTCATGCCTCGGGTTCGAAACTTGGAATGCAATTGGCTCATGCTGGCCGGAAGTCCAGTACCTATCCACCGTACCATAATTATGAAGAAAGTGGCGGCAAATTAGGTCGAGGCGTCGTTTCTAAGGATGATGGTGGATTCAGTGAACAGATTGTTGCGCCGACCGGGATACCTTGGAAGGAAGGTTTCAGTGTTCCAAATGAGCTCACAACAACGGAGGTTAAGGACATTGTAAGAAAATTCGCAAGTGCTGCCAAGAGATCAGTGGAGGCCGGAGTTGATGTCATTGAGGTAAGAGGGCGCTCCAGTCCTTGCGATCATTCATGGTTACGCACTTACGCAGATTTTATTGTGAAGATGTATTTTGATGAAGACTGATATTATTTCTGTTTGAATCTGTTTAGATCCATGGCGCTCACGGTTACCTTGTCCATGAATTCTTATCCGGGAATACGAATAAACGTACAGACGAGTATGGCGGAAGCTTCGAAAACCGAATCAGATTTGTGATTGAAATTATAACTGCCGTCCGTGCTGTCATCCCTAAAGATATGCCATTATTCCTCCGAGTGTCCGGGACAGACTATTCTGGGAATGGTGACATCTTGGACAAGGAACCAAATGGTTGGGACATCTATCAAGTTATTGAACTCTGTCGAAAAGCTGTTCCACTAGGTCTGGATGTCATCGACATATCCTCCGGTGGGAATATATCCACTGTCATGAGAGGGATTAATACCTCAACTGATTTTGGATTCCAAGTCCCTCTGGCGGCAGAAGTGAAGAAGGCGAACATTGAAGGACTTCTTGTGGCCACGGTAGGAGCTATGAATGATGGAAAACTTTCTGAAAAAGTTTTACAAGATGGACGTGCAGATATTGTGATGGTCGCAAGACAATTTTTAATGGACCCGAATTTGGTTAACACATTTGCACAACAATTAGGAGTTAAGGCAAGGTGGGCCAGTCAGTATTCATGGATGTGGCCGTGGTGAAAGAAAGTCCAATGACTTTTGGACAATATGCGCCAAATATCTGTAAAATCCAAGCCTAGTATCTAAAATCTAAATGTAAATTTTAATTGATATATTTGGGACTCCTGGCAATCTTAATCAGAAATGAATAAAGAGAAATCATGTCGTTGTATTACGAAAGCATTACATAATGGTATAATTTGAAAGAACTTATGCATTTCTCATGTGTGCCGGAATTTCAATTTCAATACTTGTGTTCTAAATTATTGTTATAACAAAAACAGGGTTCGCATATTTCTCGCAGCGACATTACCATAAATGATCAAATAGGTCCCCGAGGCTCTATTCATTCAGGCACGTTCGGATGTCCAATACTTTCACCACTTTCTCCATTAGTTTATATGGAGAAAGCTGGAGAAATAGGGAGAACTACAGTGGGAGTTGAAAAGGAAGGAAGTTAGGGTTGGATGGGTGTCCTGTATATTTTGTCCTATCTTCGAGTGAATCTAGGTGACACTTGAGGTCACCTCGACCTCACTTCACTCAGGAGTGTCGTAGAATTTTTTGGCTCCCGGAATTGAAATCTGTGCGAAATTTGTGGTCTACAGAGCTGAAATTTAATTAATTAAAAAAAATTAGTGAGTGAGATTTTGACTAGTGAAAACGGCCAAAATCCCGTCTAGTCGTGTGTGACTCGCGGATTCCGTCCACCTCTTTTGCTGATGTACATGTTCGAGCACGGGAAACGACCGTCGCGCCTCTATCACCCTCGTTTTCCCTATACTCGAGCCTTATTCGAACAGTGGGCTCTAAACGGAACCTGGGATCAATTTGTCATTTATATACATATATGTGTGTGCTGGTGAACTCCTTTGTTCACTCAGAATCTAATTTTCTGACTAGAGATCCTTCAGATAAAACCAGAGTAGGTCATACGACCACTTTTATCCTTATTCAAATAACATTCCAAACTCAAGTCATAAATGAGAGCATTTTTTTTAAGTTTTTGCAAGTTTCCGTAAGGTTTTTGTGTACAAAATATTCACAACGCAAAGTCAAGTCATATTGAAAAGAAGTTTTATATTTTCAAGAAATGATCAGAAGTTGACAAAAACGCCCCTCCCTTTATTCTTTACTCGTAGTAATAATATGTATATTACCAAGTTTGGTTGTTGTTTAATATGGTTTTCTTTTGGAATAAAAAAGTATGTTCACGGATTCACGGCTTGCTTCTACTCTATAGTGATAGTTAATAGTATTCGGTTAACTTTTTGAGGGTTACCTATTGTAAACGAGTGGAACGTGTTGTAAAGTAGTATTCTACATGAACTATAGTACTATTTTGACATATTTTCGCCTCAGACTTTTACTCAGACTTTTACTCTCACCAGAATTCAGAATTTCTCAGTTTTTCGACTACAACTTCCAAATTTGTTAAAATGCATTACTCGTCAAAATCTAATGAATTAAAATTCGCTCTTAACACAAGTTAAGGATAGAGAGCGCCAAGAATATTTCAAAAATTTCTGTGGATACCCATTTTGAAATATTCACAAGTCGTCATCAAGGTATTTCACATGTCGAATCGCGTAAATCACTTTACAAACTGAATCTCAAAACCTCTCGTCAATACAATGGGCGTATGGGAGACCGTAATTCCAATATTCCCATAGAAACGGTAAAACCTAAGGTCAAACTGCTAATCCACAAACCTGTCAAAGTACGAAATCAACTCAGGTCCAGAAAAAAAACAGGACAGAGACAAATTCGGGTTTCGTAAGGTGGACGGAAGCTCGACGCTTACATTTTACTGCAAGGTCAGGGTAAAAAGAAACTGAAGTTGCTGCAGGTGAGTATTAAGAAGATATATTCGAATGAGTGACTCGATTTTTCCAATTGTCATTTATCGAACAATCTGACATTTCTCTTAATTGTCTCAGACATGCAGAATCAGGACAAGGGCAAAATGGATCCACAAAACCCAGCTTCCGACTTTGCTCCGTCTCCTCACTCCCAGGTGGAATTTGCTCCGAGTGTGGACATTATCCAGTAAGTTCAACAATTTTGCAGATTCATTTCTCTTGAGACAAGCAATCTGTACCAGAAATCATTTTCTAAGGCTGGAATGAGAAATTGCCACTAGGGGACAGTTTCTTTTTAGGATCTTAACAATTTATGACATTTGGAACACGTTTTGTCTAAAAAAAATTCTAATTCGTAAAAAGAAATTTTTACGTAGCAAAAACGAGCAAATATTTTTAACTCCTCCCACAGGATTCCTGGTGGTGACGTTGAGAACCAACTATCAGCACTGGAGATTCCTATCAAGAAAGATCCGAGCGAAGGGTCCGAAGATGAGAGTGGGAATCGAGAGTACAATTTGGCTGTGGAATTTCCAAAATACAAGAAGCAGTTGAGTTGTGGTGGACTTAAATTGGCATGGATGTCTTTCTGGAGTAAATTTCCAAGTCGTGGTTGGTGTTTTTACATTGATGCACTCCTCATTCCAGCTTATCGTTGGGAGTGGGGAAAATACACGAAGTGGTCTTATCGCTCCGCCCCCAGACCTGCTCTCACACCACGTGACAAACATATCTTAAAAGAAAATCTCAGGAAGCAAAAGGAACGCGAGACAATTCGGAAAGAGGGCGGTCGTGGGATACCACATAATAACGGGGGTAAGGTCTTGTAATAATGCTATTAATTTATTAAGTGACAATTACAAATAGCAGACAACCAGTTTAATAATTTTTCTTTGTTGCTTTTCAGAATGCCAGCGCGTCGTTATCAACGTTTCGGGCCTGCGTTTTGAGACCCAAATCAGGACACTGAATAAATTCCCCAACACACTTTTGGGTAAGTAATTTCAGTAAAAACGTTTGTTTATAGATTCCAGTATCTTACCCTAGGGTACTATCATTCCAATTAAGCAGATTGGTAATTACTTACTTCCATGAGCTAAGGGTTTGATCCTTTGGACAGACAGCGACAGTTCAATTAAAAATTATTATTATTGCAGAATTTTAATTGATTAGAGTATTTTTTAATTAATTTATGGTTTTTGGTTGATAATTCTAGGAGACCCACAACGACGCGTTCGATACTATGACCCACGACAAAGTGAGTACTTCTTTGACCGTCATCGCGGTAGTTTTGAGGCGATCCTTTTCTACTACCAAAGCGGTGGAGAATTAAGTCGCCCATCCCACATTCCTTTACAAGTATTTGAGGAAGAGCTGGCATTTTTTAGTCTTGGGGAAGAAGTGCTGCTCCGCTATCGTGAAGATGAAGGATTGTACAAAGAAGATCAAAAACCATTGCCAAAAAGTGTATATCTCCGAAAATTATGGTTATTGGCCGAATATCCTGAGAGTTCCAAACAAGCTCGGATCGTGGCTGTTCTCTCTATCTTTGTGATTGCACTCTCAATCGCCATCTTCTGTGTGGAAACACTCCCGATTTTCCAAAGCAATGATGAAACAACTCTTGACCTTGGTGACCCTTTCTTTTTTACTGAGACAGTTTGCATTGTTTGGTTTTGCTCTGAGATTTTGATCAGGTTCTTCGCATCACCCAATAAGCTCGTATTCATGAAAGATTTTATGAATTTGATTGACATTTTGGCCATCGTCCCGTATTTCTTACAAGTCATCACCGCCCTTTCAGATACTTCTCAAACTGAAATGGGACAACAGAAAGGTATGTAAAAATATATTAACAATTTCAATTTTCTTTTATCGAAATTACGCATAAACTAATTTCAAACGATTTCGATTATTATTTTCAGCCAAAAATCGGGCAATGTCTCTCACAATTCTTCGAGTCATTCGTCTTGTCCGTGTTTTCCGAATTTTCAAACTTTCACGGTAATATTTAATTTTTTTAAAAAAATTTTGGTTAAGTTACAAAATATTTGACTACATTTTTAGAAGTGTCTGGTCTTATATTGGAACAATAATTTGATTTTTAATGCCAATTTTGTTTTTCCTAGACACTCAAAAGGCCTTCAAGTTTTGGGACGAACACTCCATGCTTCTTTACAAGAATTGGGACTTTTGGCATTCTTTCTCGTGATTGGTGTGATCCTCTTCTCATCCGCCGTTTATTTTGCTGAACAAAGCGAGGAAGGAACTAAATTCGCGTCAATTCCAGATGCATTCTGGTGGGCTGTCGTGACAATGACTACCATTGGCTATGGAGATTTGGTAAGAACCAATCAACGGGTTCGATTCCTGGTCAATTATAAAACCTACGAGACAAGAATTCGTAAAATTGAGAATGCTGGATTTTTAGCTGAAGAGCTGAGTTCAAACACGAGAAGATGGTTTAATTCAATACAATCATTTTTCTTTAGGTTCCCATTGGTACTTGGGGGAAAATCATCGGAACATTTTGTGCTGTGGCTGGTGTACTCACGATCGCCCTTCCAGTTCCTGTCATCGTGTCTAATTTTAATTATTTCTACCATCGAGAGACTGACCAGGATTATTTGAAGAATAAGACAAAGAGTAATCACGTGGATTGTTGTCCATTTCTTCCAACTTGTACATTCCGCCATGCCAGTGGAGAGGAACCTCAGAATGCTTGGGATTATGACCCTAATTATTTTGACAAACCGCATGGTGCAGAGCCAAATATGACGTCTAAATCTACGCCGGCCACTACGGCTGATCTCAATCGGAAGGATAATGAGATAAGGACCATCAAACCTCCTATCGCTAGTTTGGGTAAATATCAAGAAATAATCATAGCATAGAATAGTGCTGCATAATTATCACCGTGCGTGCTATGTGGAAGGTTCAATTCCTTAGGATTGAAGGAGGTTTCTCTCCACAGGAGTTCTTTAGAGAGGTAAACTCTTTAACGGAAAGTAACCCAATCTCTACAACAAATGCAGTACTGCTCGACCATGGCTAGCTACTACGATCAATTTTAAGTAATGAGTTTATTTTTTATTCTAATTTCAGGGAACGTAAGCATGAGAGTCAAGAAATAAATTATCCACATAATCTTCGTACATGATTTTGTTAATTTGAAATGACAAAACGAAACTAATTTCGAAAATTCGAAGTTATCTGCAACTTGTAACCTAAGTAGTTTATCCACAAATAATAATTTGAACAAATTCATATTGTCAGAAAAAAATTGTGGAGTCAAACTGCGAACTAAATAAATTAGTCTGATTTTGATATAAATGAGATACATCGGACACATGATGTGAAAATTGTACACATTTGTCTTCCTTGTAAGGAATTAATTTCCATGTAATTCGCGTGAATGAATGTGATTCGAATTGGCATAAGTAATGAACAAGAAGGTTAAGATTCTCACAGATTCTGATTCCAATTCCTTCGTGGGAAAAAGAAAAGTACGAATACATTGGAATTATTGGAAAAAGAAAAATCTAAATTGGAACAACAAAACGGATTACCAAATTTGGGAATCTGTGAACCGACGAGGCCGGAAATACAAGAAATAATTGTATTGAACTCAGAAGTGTGAAGGGATGAAAACATTAAAATTGAACGCGTAAGTATTATATGTATGTATATGTTAACCAACCACTGTCTAAGACACGAATGCAGAAAATTGTAGTTTATTTTAATGGTACCTGACTCAGTATCAGAATACTGTATTTCGAGTATTACTGAGTGTCTGGATTGTAGGACAAAATTCGTCGTACCGATTGATTTTATAATTGTATGAACTCGTCTCTTGTATAGGACGACGAAATGAAGCTACCGATGACTGATTCCAGTGGCTTAAACTTCGGCAGGATTGTCAAAGCTGATCAGTCAGCTGATCAGTTCGGCCCATTTCCCTATTTCTTCCAGTCTGGGTGTTTGCACGTACATAGTTATCGTAGAGCTCGGACGGTCCGGTCCTGACCGAGGACCGGACCAGGACCGGATCGTTCAATATGTGGACCGGGACCGGACCGTTTTTTAATAATCGGTCCAAATAAAGTCGGGACTGGAACGGGACCGGACCATTAGACCGAAGACCGTTAAAACTCTAGTGTGTAAGAGATAGGGCGGTGAGCTCCTGGTCCCGTCCTTAACGCAGGACCGGACTGGACGGGACCGGGATCGGAACGTTGCCATCGGTCCAAAAAAAAGTCAGGACCATGACGGGATCGGACCGTCAGGACCGGACCGTCCGAGCTCTAAGTTCTCGGTCCTATGATAACATTGTGTTATCAGTTATCTCGGTTGATTAGGCCTCCAGAGTAACTTCTCAAGAGTAACTACTAACTTGAATGCAGAGTCGGGACTTGTCCATTTATAAAGGGTTCTTAATAGTTACAGCTGTTGCGGTTAAAGTCGTGAGGCCGAATGCGGAAGCCGCATATATCAAATCACTCCTGACGGAACTGAAGGTCATGATTTACGTTGGGAAAAATAAACACGTAGCTGACCTCATTGGAGCCTGCACTCAAAATCTTGCGGAGAGTAAGAAAATACCATTATATGTATTTTACAGAGTGACCCAGACATGAGTGATTCCTCCGCTGAAGGTAGCTTTTCTGGAGTTTTCTTTTCTGGAGTCTGGCTAATTGGAAAGTCTGATGAGTTTTAAATAAGAAAATTTTCAACCTACCGGAATAATGCATCGCGGCGGATTATTTAGTTTAGTTTAGAAAAACTTCCCAATGAGCCATATACTCCAAATACGAATTACATATGTGTAATTCGTGAACAATTCTAATCGGAAGTTGAACTGGAATACTGTATACTGTATTCGAGTCCAACTTCCGATACTAGAATTGTTCAAAGCCGCCCCCCATTTTTTGTGACACCCTGTACACAGGACTAATTTACTTGTATTAAACTAATTGAAATATTCATGCCGTTCTCATTCTCAGAACAACTTTACATTGTCCTTCGATTATGCCAGAACGGAGGATTAGAAACGTACCTAAGGAACCACCGGGAAACATTTGTCAGTCAAGTTGAGAGAGGGCGTTGGGAGCCATCGGAAATTGAACGGTTTGTTTGATTAATAAGAGATACCTCTCCTATGTGAACCCCAGATCATGCCAGGAACTTTTTGAGTTTATGGTCATTTTTAAGGTTCAATTGTGGTATCGGTGGAATATCGTAATAATATCTAGGATTTGACTAAAATATTGTAAGATTACTGGACATATGTGTCCCTTTCGGGTCAATCTGGGTTTTGCAAGAGATGGGGTATGTGATCTCCTAAAGAGATACGGGGAAATGTATTTCTTGATTATTATAATGCTTAATATATTTGTAGGATGTACATTAACACAATGGAAGGAACTCTTTATACGGCTGATCTAATAAGTTGGTCACATAATCACATCTAATACGTTGGTCACACTTAGTTTTAGTTTTGGCATTGATCATTATTTATTGGTTATTAATTGGCTTTAGATCTAAATTCAAAATTGGTGCCGTGTTGTCGAATTAAGCCATTCTATTTATACTTAAATGTATCAGGATGCGTCGATAAACACAATAATAAAGAATCAAATCAAATCAAACATCAAATCACGCTCGGTATAGAGTATTTGGCCTCAAAAAAGGTATTGCACATTGTATTGCATAATTTGAGTACATTTGTCATATTTTTAACGAGAGTACCAAAGATGGAAGTATTCGACCGAATGGTTATAAGCCGTTGGGCGGTGGATAATAGATATCCGGCATGTATCAGACATCCGCAGCAACGCATAACAGCAGCGTTCTATCTAAATATAAAAGACTCGCTTCTCTACATAATTTTTATAGGTAATCCTTGGAGACTTGGCCACTCGAAATGTTCGGGACCCATTTTTGGGCGCTTTTGAAATAGTGAACACCATTTTGAATTTAGTGAAAAACCAAAATCAAATGGACGAAAGTCGATTTCAAAGTGGTGAAGTCTTTTTCAAAAATGGATGCTCTAAAGTTAAAAAATCGAAATCTAAGGAGCGAAAGTCGATTTCTAAGGTGCAATTGCCAAAAGGGAGTTCATCATTTTCAAAAGTGCAAATAATATTATCCTTTTATTATTATTCCACCTATTTTCAAGGTTTGATATATTCATACTTAATAAACCCCACAATAAATGACGTTCGTTGCTTTCCTTAAAAAATTTTCAAAATTTTTTACGTCGTATGAATTCACTGCATTCCAAAAGGGAAACCGTATAATATCCAACTTTTCGTATAATGCAAAATGTCTTGACAACGAAGTTAGCTTCTAATAAACTGCGAGCAGTAGAGATGCGAAAGGCTTGCATGAAATGAACTTAGAAGAAATTCAAATCATATTATTAGCCACAAAATGTGAAAAGAAATTGAGAATAAAATTATGAGCATGTTTGGTTTAAATCAAAATGTTGGA
>JAQGCA010002517.1:0-13710 GCA_034698945.1 Protaphorura quadriocellata | reverse complement strand
TAATTTTGATAAGAATCGATTAAACCTCTCTCGCAAAGCAGAAAGTTTAAAGTTGATATTTTTACTAGTCATCCAAACTCCTTTAGTTCGAATACACGCTTTGTTTTCTTTTGGAGTCTTCAGGGCGCTTATATGTCATAGAAGTGCGGTTTCTCGGTACAAAATTAGCGATTTAGGACCTCAGTAAAATAGAACATACTGAATTTCAATAGACTATATCCGACCAACTTTCCTTAAATACTCAGAATGTGTACGACGAAGTCAAAACCAACATTTCTAGCCAGATACACATCCGTAATACTTGTTATTGGATGGTTATTCGGATGCTTTCCATCCAAAAGCCCAAATATGTCATCACCAAATTTTGGTTACAGCAGATTAAGTTTTAGTAGTCTCTACTGTTCTGCAATTACAGTTGTCACAATTGCGGTAGGGTTCGACTATTTAATTCTAGTTACCCCACAAGGAATGCGGATATCGACTATTATTCTTGAGTACGGCGAAGTAGCTGCTTTCTATCTCACAGAATTGATCCTCCGACTGATTTTTCAAAATATTTGCAGTGAGGTCATTCACTGTTTCAAAATATGCAGGACATCTTTTGAAAACCACTGTAACTCAATTAGTACCACTCCCAAATTAGTAGTCGCTATGATAATCATTCAATCATTCTATTTGCTTCACAAATGTGCAGTTATGGTAGACTTCTATTACGTATCACAGAAGAAGACGAGGAACCTACAAACTGGCTCAGATTAGCGGCCGGAATGATCGTTGATGTGTACTCTTTCGCTACGGCTCCATTCGCTTTAAATATAATATTTGTTATCGGTTTGACGTTATTAGAAGTTTTTGAGTATACTTGTACAGAGTTTCGAAAACATTACTCCACAAATACCAACGTTACCCGAGTCTCAGTTTTCATCATTCAAAATGAGTTAAGGGAACATATTACTACGGATACTTGCGAAAATGAAGTATCGAGATTAAAAAAATTCCGTGAACAGTTTGTGACATTAAAATATCTTTTCGATGATTTCAATTATATCGTTCGTGGCTGTGTGCTCATGTTACTTCTGCGAAACGGTTTTAACTTGATTATATCTGGTTATTATATTGCCGTTTTAGATAGTTATTACATCAGAACGCTTTCCTGCTTCGATTCCATCTTGTCAGCCCTGATTCTGATTCTTCTGCCATATTTCGGGAATGAGATGAAGTTACGGGTGAGCTCAATTGTTTTGACTAAACTTTCTTTATGTCTTACGTGTTAGGATTCGGGGCATATTGTATTTGTAATTTTGTGATGGGAAGAGTTATAAGCGTGTCGTATTTTCCACCATTCTTTTGGCGTTGGAAATGGCGTGTTTTGTGTATAGTGCTAGAACAGGAAGAGATTAGACGCCAGCCAGTTCGTTGTTGGATTTTGAAGGGAACAGATCCAAGTAAGTCTAAGCAAACTGTTGTAACTCATTGTTGTAAAAAAACGATTATACTTTTGGAATTAAAGAGAGTACGTGGAATCAGCTACAAATCCAGCCTTTCTCAGAACCGTTACCATTTCCTTAGACACAGTTCACGTTTTAGTTGAGGCAGAAATCGGTTAGATCTTCCCTGTAACAGATTCGGGTTTGCTTAAAGGGTACATCAGAATGTGACGTGACGTGCATAATTTTTGGCCAGTGCTGTATTTTAATTAATCTAATTAGTAATTCTTGTAACTGTAGGAATATGGCTGCCAACAGAAAATAAAGGACCATTTTCAGAAATGTGATAACCAATATGAGATTTCGGATCCTACAAGTGTCCAGGTGAAATTTAATATAAATGAATGATACATCAATGACTACTGTTAAGATTTCGGGATGTACGAGTTTACTCCCTCTAGGAATGTCTACACTCAGTACCAAAAGGACGCGACACCCCAACTTGCCCCATCTGCAAAAGTGCATGGGCTACGAGTCCTTGAAAGTGCGTGCACTCTCGCAGTTGGGGCAACTTGGGGTGTCGCGTACTTTTTGGTACTCACTTTATACATACAGACTTTGAAGGTACTTGCGGTTTCCAAGATTATCACGATGGATTGGAACTGGTGCTTCACAGCTGGAAACTTATTCGTGGTGGACAACTCTTTGATTCCAACGGTAAGGAAGAAGATCCTATAAATCCTATGCAAATTTGTATCACCACAATTAGTGATATCTAGAATCAAGCACTTGCTTATTATTCATCAGTCATTTAAAAATTAACGACGGATCACAAATTCAAGTATGGGATTTTGAACACGAGTTAAGCGCTTTTGGGTGTTTGTTCACAAACGGGCGGGTTTTTAGAGAGTTTGCGTTTTCATTGAATTATAACTTATTGCTGCTGGCCGAAGCCTACGAAAACCTAAAAATCCAGATCAGATACCCGAAGGCCATATATAAAATATAAACCCAAAAGCAAAATATTATGGATTTTTTTTTAAATCGTGAGATTTCTGAATCGCAATGAATAGCGCGAAGCTATAAAAGATGCGATTCGCATCTCTCAATAAACGTTATATGCGCTATAGCGTCTACCTAAAAGTTATTTGGGTGGATTATTTACATGATACCGAATAAAATTCTAAGACACTCACTTTATCCATTGCGTGTATTACGTTACAGAGATACATTCAAAACTAATTTGTCCGATGTTTCAGATTGTAGGTGCGTTGATGACTTACACCATATTCATGTTTCACTTGACAATGAGCGAAACGACATCGGAGTCTCAGACTACCGACTAAATCTTCATGGCGGACGGACAATAAAATTTCTGGTGATCTGACAACTAAAATTTATACACAACATTGTTCTAGGGAACAACCTGACGAAATTAGTCGATATTGTCATCTGAGACACCGTGTTTTATTTTCAATTGTTAAAAACTCTGCTATTCTAAACCGATTATCAAACCATTTGTAGCACACCGCAACGAAGTTACAGAATTCTGCCAGGATAGTAATCGCACAATCGCAAAAACTGAGAAAGTATTTTTATTACGTGAAAATAGGTGGGAAAATGGCAGAATATAATTTATAATTGTTTATTCTTTTGCGTTAATATTAAATTTGCATGGCAATCAAATGTTGTTCCAATTTTGCCTAGTCTCTGAATTGCAATCTGTAACGGTAAAAAATTGGCAGTATAAACTTTCTTGAGATAATTTAGAGGCAAGAATTAGTTATAGGCTTCATAGTACGTGCATTGGTTTTCATAATTATTATTCATAACATCGTGGACCAAATATTTAATTTAGAGTTAACAATCTTTCCTTTTAATTTTTATCTTTTTGTTTGTTTGTTGCAAATGGCGGTCCGAGTGTTTGCAAGAGTGCAAAGCAAAATTATTGACCAAAATTAGCTAATTGGCTAAGGAATTTGCAATGGTATTATCTACCCGTCATAAAAAATCAACACCTTCAGTTTCAGAGAGTTCATTTGAACCACAACAACAGTTTTGCTCTGCCCTGCCCAACATACAAATGAATGCACTTCTTGTACTAATACCGGTTCTGAAACCACTTCCAACTCTTTCTATGCAAATTCATTTCCTCATTCCATTCTCTTGACAAGATTAAGAATAACTGAAAGTCAACAAGTTCAAGTTGCGCTCGCATTACTGATTCATCGCCGGTCCCGAACAGATTAACTTATTACAGAGGAAGATGAACTGAAAAATCAATTGTTAACTATTTTTTTGAGGGGCTAGAAATTATTCTAATAAAATGGTCCAAGTAAAACTTGTAGCAGTTTTGATCTCTTTTGTAATTTTGGGGTTAGTTTTACCTTTGCTTGGAGCACCGGCGGTAGAACAAAAAGTGAGAAAGTATAGAATAAGATCCAACAATTCAAATCGTGAAGTTCAGAAGGATTTGGGCATTGCTACTGCGTCTGCAACATTTTTTCAACATGATGGCAATCAAACAATTGTAAGGACGTCAAATTTTTTTTTTAGTTTCAATTTTATCCATATTTGTTATCCATACAGATAAAAACAACAGAGATTTCAACGACAAATGAAAATATGAATGGAATCGTATGGTCATTTTTGTCTGGTAAAAAGATGAGACAATTTATGAGGGATGTGTTTATCGGAAGTCAGAGTGAACTTATTACCGCAAATTACCCAGAAGAGGTGAGATTTAAATTTAAAAAAAAAATCTTAATTTTATACTTTTTAGACACGCCCTGTAACATTTAGTGCTCATATTTACGGATACCGGAAGAATACTTGCCAAAAGGAAATAATGCGACAATTAATTATAACAAAGTCGACGGGAAATGCAAGGTATGGAATTTTTAAAACTTGATTATAGTTTTTCAAGTAAAATTTTAAAATTTTGAAATCAGAACCCACCGATTTCATTTGGGCACTACGTTGGGTATGGAATTGGGTCTTTCTTTGGTACATCGGGCGAAAGTGGTGAAATTCAAAATGATGTGATTAATAATAGAATTAGTGGGTCCGACATTACTAGCAATGCAGCTCGGGTGAGATTTCTGCTAACTTAATGGAAATTCGTAATAATATATATGCGTGCACTTGAACAATGTCTATTATACTAATTCACAGTTTAAGAATTTTGTGAAAAGTTTGATTTGGAAGATGGTGAATACCGAAGAATGATCAAAGGAGAGAGAGGTAGAACAAACTGGAGGTGAAATGATGCTACACAACACACATAACGTAAAACTCCGTATGACTGACGCGTTTATACAGGGTGTCCCAGAGAAAGCGCACCATTGTTTGATTATATCTCGGTTTAGTTACAGGAATTTATGTAACCGTCAGGTTGGAATTATTGCTAAATTCTAGGAATTTATTTTATCAACGTAAACCGCGCACTAATTTTATTAGTTTCATTTGTGAGTACCGGATACCACTGTCCCAATGATTTTTATTTTGATGATATACGCTGATAAAATAAATTTATTTGGAATTTGTCAATAATTCCAACCTGACCGTAGCATAAATTCTTGTAACTACGCCAAAATATGATCAAACAATGGTGCGCTTTCTCTGGGAAACCCTGTATTTCGTAGTTTTAGAGAATTAGTTTCATTATCCGATTTTGAAATCCCATAAGATTTTTGGCGGCAGGGGTCAAGTTTAAGTTTTAACTTTGAAGCTAAATATCTCCGACACTTGATTTCTTTGTTGGAGTTCGGGTTAATTTTCTTCGGATAATTTTTGAAACCAACATGAGATAAATTGGAGACCTAAAGAGTAATTGAATCTTACAGAATACCTGGAATTCACTGCAGTTCGGCATTTGACCTCGTCGTGCCAAATTATTATTAAGCTTATATCGTCACGGAACCTTTTGACACAGAAAATTGCTCGGAGTTCATTTTGTGTAAAACTATGTATACAATTGTATAAAAATTTAAATTATTGTGAATTATAATAAAAAGGGCAAGCCGACTCTCAACCGAAGAAAACGTTTTTAAGAAAATATATTCCATCACGCAAATCATAATGAGTATATGGAACGCCGTCTGACTTACTCTACTTTTCAGAGGTCCAGTCTTCTAAAGTGAAAGAAATGTTTTAAATTGCTAATAGATTTTGCAATTCTGAGTTACGAAGTAGATCGAGCTGGATGTCATTATTGACTCTGCACAATTAGAGCTCACCAGATAATTGCGAAAACTATTTGGCGTGTGTAAACTATTCGTAAATCGTAAATGTAGGCTCATCTGTAATCTCCATAAAACTTCCAGCGTTTACAAAAGTTGTGGAATTTTAAATTGAGTTTCGCTCGCGTCTTGCATGGAACTATAGTACACTTAACTGTAACTTAAGAATTCCCAATCACATGAGCAATGAATTATGTTGAAGTCTAACAGGACTAATCTTGTAATTGGTAATGTTTTGTGAAGTCGGTCACCAGGTAGAAACGGAAATCTAATTTGCAGGCAATAGAAAGTTTTTTGAGGCTATGGAATTTTAAATTCACTCCACCCTTTTCCATATGTGAATACTTCGAGGCAGCCCCATGAATTATCAATCAGATTTAATTGAATGTGTGGTCTAGTTTAAGACCGAAAGATTTAGTCAGTGATTTGGTCTTGGCTTGTCGACGAGGGAACCATTTGTCGGTTTTTTGGGCTTAGAATGTGTAAAGTATCAAAACGTCAATTTTCGGAGAAATATATTTCTGTGATTTTTTTCATTGGATGGATATTTGGGTGTTTTCCATCACAAAGTCCTTTTATATCCTCTCCAAATTTCAGATATACTAGATTCAGTGTCATTAATGTCTACAGTCGGATATTTAACATTCTATCAATATTACTTGGTGTAACTTTTTTCGTAGAGATGACCAATACATTTCCAGCGGAAACTCAAGTATCAATTCTAATATTATCGTACGGACTAACAACACTCTCCTATATTTCCAAATTTATCATTCGTGTAATCTCTCAGCATAATTGTAGCGAAATAGTTCGAATTTTTAAAATTTCCGAAGAATACGCTAATAATGGTAACAGTAACAAATTATTTAAGAAAATGGTACTAATATTATTATGTTTTGAAATATTGTACTTAATGTACAATTTTGGTTCTCTGGCATTGGTACTATCTTCCTATTCCTTCGATAGTTCAAACGATTCCTTTAACAGAACACTTTATGTCGTGATGGCAGTAAGCCTTACTGTAGAAGTCGTTCCTGTATTGTTTGCTTTAAATATTATCGTTTTTATTGGCCTGAACTTGCTGGACGGTTTCAGAAACACATGCATGGAATTTCAATATGCGTATATTCTCGACTCTCCACAGTTGTCAATTGATGTCATTTCAAGCAGCGAAATGTTCAAACACAAAGTACCCAGTACCATTGGTGAATTTCATGAAAGATTTGTGAAATTCATATCTCTTTTCAATGACTTCAATCACATTGTCGGTGGATTTATTTTAATGCTGCTTTTAGAGAGTGGGCTTTTACTAATTACCTGCGGCTATTACTTCGCTGTAGGTAAAAATATGTTCAGGATTTTATTTAGTGTCGGATTAACCGCAAATGCATTACTTCTCGTCATTTTACCATATTTCGGGAATTCGATGAAGTCAGCGGTGAGTTTACAATTCATTTTAATTGGTAGGCTGTAATGGGTGACAGCCATTCTACTGTTAATATGAATATTGTTGACTCTTCTCAAACAGGTAAATGATTGCAAACAAGCGCTTCTTCATAATTATCGTAAAAAAGAGACCCAAGATGGTTCCTGGCCATTTGTAGGAATTCAATATAAGGTATTTACAGAGAGAATGGGCATCCCCTGATGTACACAGGGTAGACAGTGAAATACATGTACGGATTTAATTCTTTAAGGTACGCACTGTCGTGGAAGTAGTTACTAAGGATTGGAATTGGAACTTAACTGCTATCGACTTTTTTGTGGTGGACAACTCTCTTTATTCTTTGGTATACCGTTGCCTAATTGATTTATTTTTATAATAATAAATTTCCAACTAACCATTCGTACTTTACTTTGATTACAGATAGTAGGCGCACTGATGACGTATTTGATATTCTTATTTCAGCTCAGAATGAGTGAATCCAATAATTAAAGTGCTGGTCAAATTTTACACGTGGAACTCATTTCTTTACTTACTTGAGTGATTAATAGTTCTCGTATTGAAGTCGAAATTGAATTGGTTTTTTATGTATACTTAATTGATTATAGTACCTACATTGATAAATTTTACTTATTTGTTAGTACAGTCGTATGTTCTTGTCAAAAGTTAGCTATTCTAGTGTAGTCTAATCCTATCTGCGAACGATAGTTCGTCCAGTTAGCTGCTGTCCATCATATCTGCTCTTTAACGAACATTTTAACCAAATTCTAGAAGCAATTATCTGTAAGCTTTACGCTTGCTTACAAAGCACGTAGGTAGAAAAATCTTGTTTAAGAATACTTCCGTCATATCAATAGTGAGGTTGTTTTTAAATTCTACGAAGTTTCTCTAAAATGGACAGCATTCGACATACAAACGTATGTCTAAATGCATTTTTTAAAAAGCCGGACAATTACAATACTAAAAACAAACTACGCAATCAAATAGAAAAAATGTATCCAAAATCGAAACCGTCATTTTTAGAGAAGTTCACTACTGTAACATTTTTCCTAGGCTGGTTATTTGGGTGTTTTCCATCTAGAAGTCCGACCATTTCATCACATAATTTTGGATACCATAAATTAAGTTTTACTAATATTTATTACTATGTGATTTTAGTCCTCATGGCTGGGGTAGGAGTGGACTTTGTGTTTTATATTTACAGATCTACTCCTATAGGAGCAAGAACCTCAACTATTATTCTCGAGTACGGAGAAGTCGGAGCTTACTACGTTACGGAATTGATCCTCCGTCTAATTTCTCGAAATGTAGCTGGTGAAATCCTTCAAATTTTAGAAACATGTTCACATATCTCAAAAAATCATCATAATTGTGATCGTCGTAATATTCCAAGATTGTTGATCAAAATGTTGTACGTACAAGCGTTTTATTTTATTTACAAATGTATGAATTTGACGTATTATTACTACGAATGGTTCATATCAGTATCGGAAGAACCTACGGACATCCTCAGATGTGTGGCCATTTTCATTATGGATGTATATTCTTATCCAACGAGGTTGTTCGCTTTAAATGTGATATTTGTCATCGGCTTGACCATATTAGACATCATCGAACATACTTGTGCAGAATTTCAAAGTTTCAGCACAGATAATCCGAGGAAAATTTCGGCCTCGGTCTTAATTAATCAAAATGAGCCACAGGAAGGGTATGCTGGCAAAAATATGTCATCGCGTAGACTAGAAGGTTTCCGTGAACAGTTTGTGATGTTAAAAGCACTCTTCAGTGATTTCAACTACATCGTCGGTGGCTATGTACTCATGTTACTCGTGCAAAACGGTTTTAATTTGATTATTAACGGTTTCAATATTGCTGGGACACCAAGTAATATCTCTAAAGTGGTCTCATTGTTCGGGTGCTGCTCCTCAGCCCTGATTCTGATCATTCTTCCTTATTTTGGGAATCAGATGAGGTTAAGGGTAAGTTCGGTTATTTGAACATTTCGACATGTCAGTTTAGTCAATAAATACAAATGACTACGGCATATACAGGGCGTCCCAGAGAAAGAGCACCATTGTTTGATTATCTTTCGGCGTAGTTACATTGAATTATGTTAAGGTCAGGTTTGATACCGTATACCATCAAAATAGAAATCAGTGGGACTGTGGGACTTATACGTAAAACTGATGTTTCTTAGAATTTATGGCTAATTCTAACCTGAGCGTAACCTAATTTCATGCAACTAGGCCAAAATATAATCAAACAATGGTACGCCTTCTCTGGGACCCCCTGTATATGATTTCACACATATCAGGAGTGTCTGACGCGACATCGTCCCAATTAAGACCGTGACCCGGAATTCGGTTGGATTTGTTGTAGAATAAAGAGCGCCCTGACATGACTATATTTTACTTCCTTGCTTGCAATGTAATGTGATTAATAAAATCTATTAATTGTAGGTACAAGGATGCAAACAGAGAATGATGGATCATTTTCAGAAATACAATTACAAAGATGAGACATCCGGATGCGCTGTCCTCGTGACATTCAACAGACAGGTATATTTTATGGACGACTGTCGATTGTTGTTTATTTTCGTATATTTTTAACTCTGAATTGGTATTTACATGTTTGAAGGCCCGTGCGGTTTCAAAAATAATCACAACCGATTGGAATTGGCGTTTTACGGCCGGGGACTTATTCGTAGTGGACAATTCACTTTTAGCGTCTGTAAGGGTCAATATTAGTAATATTGACAAGAAATAATTTGGCTTAGTTAATTTCGTAAAATGTTAAATAATGGTAATAAACTTACTTCATGTAATGTTTCAGATTGCAGCGACATTGATGACCTACACCATATTCATGTTTCAGTTAAGAATGAGTGAGACATCCTAAACCAGGAAATCCGACTATAAAATCGTCAATCTTAAAAATGTGTCGGTGATACATTGAAATACTTGACTATATTTCTTTTGGGGCATTTTAATATTTCCAAGAATTAACCATGTGAATAAATAGAACAGTTTTTGTCAAAGAAAATATTTTTCTACTTAATATATTTCGAGATTATGAACAGCGACAATATAAATATACAAAGAACTAGATCTTAACGTCACGGAAATCCAGAGAAACCACCCACCAGTGCAGTGGGACAAAATTTGTTCAAACGATTGGAAAGGATGAAAATTCGTCGCTGTCGAAATCAAATTCGTCACTGTCATCATCATCGTCGTCATAGTCTTCGTACTGAGGTCGCCTTCTCCTCCTCCGGGGAAAATGTTGGAGTTGGTGTAACTGGTTGTTAGTTCCGTACAATTGTTGTTGCTGTTGCAAAAGTGCTTGTTGTTGCAAAAGTAACATTTGTTGTTGGGGCGTCATTCCTCCCAAATACGTTTGTCTCTTGGAAATGACATGTGATCCAGATCTTGCTTTGCGTCGGGGCTTGGTCGCCGGGAGCGCACGGCGAGATCGCACCTACGGATGGCCATAAAACAACGTACGGTTGATGGAGACATTTGTAAATCAGGTTCCATTTAATGTTAAAAAATTGAAGGAACTGTTACAGTCATTTAAAACTCTTCAGTTCAAAACGGAAAGGGATTATCAGCTTGATGAATCCCCGCGGCTCGTAAGCCTGAATTGGTATTAAAGTAGGTGACTTTTCTGTACACTAGAGGTCACATCGCGTATCGGCCCAAACAATTAAAAAAGGATCTCGTGAGGACCAATGCAATGAAGTACCATGGGAACACCCAACCGCACAAGGAATTGGAAAGTGGGCCGACCAGGAATTGAACCCGGGATCTTATAATTAAAAAAACTAACCTGGTTATCCTTAGCTCTTTCCGTTAGATTTCCCTTCGTATCCTCAATCGTGGAATTGGCGGATTGTCCCAGATTTGGATTATTGTTGTCA
This sequence comes from Protaphorura quadriocellata, assembly GCA_034698945.1. Lineage (NCBI taxonomy): Eukaryota > Metazoa > Arthropoda > Collembola > Poduromorpha > Onychiuridae > Protaphorura > Protaphorura quadriocellata. The sequence goes on along the minus strand of JAQGCA010002517.1, from coordinate 2,679 downwards.
GTGAACACAAATGGTCCAATTCTGAAGATTGTGACGTTCGGTTTTTGTTGAGGAACTTCGGAATTTGGAATATTTTCAACCGTATGATTTGCAGTCTCATCTGTCCGGAAGTTTGGATTATCACCAAACAGCCAGCTGAGAAATTGTTTCCGTTCTCTAAAGATTTCCGGGCTTCAAATGAGAAGAAATGAGAAGAAATGAGAGAAGAAAAAATTACATTTAATACAGTCGTAGTAGAATAGTTCTCTCCCTTTATAATTTAGAATGAATTTTAGTGTGAATTGAAGCTGAATTCAGATTTAAAAATTTAATGTGGCCTGTCCGGAGTCTTGCAAATCGGACAATCAGAAATTTTTAAAATTAAAATAGCTCCCTTGATTTGCCTGCCTGATTTTCTCAGCATTTTTTATCTCTCTGCTCAGAATATTTAGATGAGACTGACTAATCTGATCCAAATTGCCTAAACTGACTTGGACCTATCCATTGGACCATCTTAAATTTTTTTTAAATATTCTTGAAGTTTACCTTCGAATCGGATCCTTTTGCACAGATTTTCCTAACGCCGTGCCACTAAGAACGCAAAATGTTAGGAAGAAAACAGTCTTCATGTTGACTGTGAATGACTTAAACCAAGCATCAGTAACTCAAGTTTTATATATACTGAAAGGAGGTCAGACTTTAATTTCCAAGTCGATGACTACTAATTCGTATTACATCGTCGGAGACTAACAAACAAAAATACCATTTCACCTATTAAACCGGTGCGTGAGTGTTTTACACGCCAAGTTTAACCTTTGCTCTGTTACGGAAGGTTCAAACGTTCAAAGAAATTAAAATTACAAACAACGCAACAGTTTGTAACCAAATTAGCTGTAATTATTCAAATTTTATTATTGTCCTCAGGATAAACTTGAAACATTGCTTTCTGTCCTGCAGGTTACAAACAAAATGCTTGGTATTCACCCGGAAATTAAATTCCAAAGTTCCAACTGAATTAATACATTCAAATTTTTCAAATCTGTTTAATTTATGTTTTACACTAAACACGCAATAACGCGATTTGAGTTTAATTTATAGGTCACTTTCATCCATGGCCTCCGGAAGTGGTGGAACTTTCACATTTTCAGGTGCGTCAGATCCGTCTGGGGGACATAATTCCAATGTTTTATTCAAATCGTCGGTTTGCATATCTGAATCCGAATCGGCATCTGAGTCGGGATTCCGTGAAACGGCTTGGCCGGTTTGAATTGGAACAGTCGTCTGTTCTTTGTTGCCCGAATCGATTCGGTCTGGTTCACCGGGGCGTAAATCGCAGTCCGAATTGCGAGAATCGGCTCGCTCAGTCAGAATCGGAAGTGTCGGTTGTTCATTTACGCTCATGTCTGTATCGGAATTGCGCAAATCGATTCGTGTATTTGGACTTCTACTTCGACCATCAGCTCCTGAATTCAAATTTTGAGAATCGTTCGGTGCATTCGGACTTCGATCATTTTCTCCTAAATCCGAATTTCGAGAGCCGGTCCGTGCATTCGGAGTCTGAATCAACAAAGTCGTTTGATCATTTGTTTGAATGTCCGAATTACGTGAATCGGCCCGACGATCCGGAGTCTGAATCAATACAGTGGTCTGATCATTTGTTCCCGAATTCCGGGAGTCGGTTCGACCACCAACCGGAGTCTGAACCAAAAGTGTGGTCTGCTCATTCCTTGTAAAACTATGAAAAATGTTATCCTCTTCATCAGAATCTCTGGCTAATTTGTGATGAAGATCCATTAACTCCTCATCCTCTGATACATTACCATTACCCTTCTCAACCTCATCAATAAAATCACGAGGGTCAGGGTCATCTTCATCCGGGTCAGCGGCGACAGCAGACTCAGCGTTCTTTGTGACACGATCAATCATAGCCATAAACTCATCATCATCACCGTCGTCTTCAATTGTGGGCATTTCAGATTCCAAAGTACCTCCACCGATACGATATTCTTTGTGTTGTTGTTCAGTTTCAGGCATATTTTCAACGTCACTGTCAACAAGGTCAGGGAGATTGTCCTGATCCATCGTATCAAAATTTGTGATAAGACCCATTCGGATTTTTTTCATATGAGTCTTGAGGACTTTCTTTCTCATTCCAAGAAATTCAATTCTTTCCAAAGTTTGGCCAAATGGGTACTTTGGATGAAGCAAGTGAACCCAATGTTCTAATTTATGCAGAATTTCGTCCAAATCTTCTTTTTCGTATCCTCTTCCTCTGAGTTTGAAATCTTTAAAAACACCTTCTAATTTTGTCAGACCGTTCGGGCCACATAACCTAGGGAAAAGTAAGAATGTGCAAATGTTAGTCAACATACAAACTATTACAAGCTCTCAGTAATCGACTTTTGACGTGAGTCATCCTCAAAATTTTTTGTTGAGAACGAGTTGGCCATCCATCCAGCTTAAGGATGGTTGGTACTTCCAATCTAGTAGTCAGGGAAACCCGTGGGTAGAATCTTACAAGGTACACTCGTGACCTGCCCCCTGCGTTCAGCAAGCGGACCCAACTTTTTGGGTAACTTGGGTCACCCAAATGATGAATCCAAAATCTTTTTTTTGTCAAAGTGAAATTCTAACCCGCAGGAGGTCATCAAAGGTCAAATTATCATCATTTGGGTGACCCAAGTTACCCAAAAAGTTGGG
>JAQGCA010002516.1:0-13711 GCA_034698945.1 Protaphorura quadriocellata | reverse complement strand
AGACCATTCGCCTGAAATTACAAACCCAGCGGGTGACTTATATTGTGCACCCGGGAGAGGGGAAAACCGGGTGAAGCACGTAAAAACCCACGCCACGAAATAGTCGGAAAGGAACAGGGATGGGACTACCAAGCCCGGGAATCGAACGCCGTACCAACAGAATAGAGGACTGGAACACCGACCACTACGCTGTCTTGGCTCTGGTGATCCTGGGGAATATTTCAGCGACATTTTTTACAAGTAATGATTGAACTCCTCTCAAATCGACTGAACTGCATAAATTTTGACTCTCGGTGGGGACACAAGATTTTAGAGACGCAATGATCTGGTTAGGAAACTTTCAAAATTTGCGACACACTAATTCAGAGTCAGATTGTGCGGGCGGGCTATATATTAGCAGCTAATGCGATTATGCGTCCAGGGTCAAGAAGAATCCGGATTTTAGACACGCCACATGATCGTCACGTCGAATTTTACAATTTCTCGTCCGATTGGCTTTGCGTTGCGGCCCAGGGCGGAGAACTAAGGTTTATCGTTAACTTTCTTGCCCAGATCCTTGTTGATGACCTTCCGCACAGTCGGCTATGCGACTTTCAACTACCGGGAAATGTTATTTTAGCTCCGGTGATTCTGCACACTCGCCATATGACAAGTTTTTCGAATAAATAAATTTGCCCGTATTTTGTGTTTCTGGTTCGAACGGTTTTTTTCACTGGAATTTCACTGGTCCAAAGAAATTGACAATTTGAAAATTTCCAACGCGTCTGATATTCCTGCACTCCTTCCTCCCATTTTGATGAAATGACCCCTGATTATTTTTAACGCTTATGAGATGCGTCTAGAAGAAATGAAAACCGTTCTGCGCACTCGAGACTCTCTAGGCAATTCCAGGCAATTACGTTGGAGCATAAACATCAGTAAGAAGCACTTTTAGGTAATAGTCCAATAGGCTTTCATCAGACGACGGACAGACAGACGGACATGGCATCCGCAATAAGTCATTTACTCCAAATATTACGTCACACAACTTAATCAATCCATTCAACAATAGGGTGGTTTATGTATTAGACAACACAGGGTGGCCACAAAGTAACTCTTTTTGAAAAATCTAGTTTACAAGGAAAAACTTAAATACAGGGTGTATGAAGTCTTGAAATTTATTCTCCAACGGGGGTTTATTAATTGGACCCGAGCGGTGATGTTGGTCAACCGTTGGTAAATAAGTATACTATTTGAATTGGTTTCTTTGGCAGCTAAAAAATTCTTTCGACATTGTGAGCTGAGATCCGGACGAGGATTCCCTCACGGATGCGGAATAAAGGAAGACCAAGAGACCGACTTGAACACCATGAAATGGGCTAAAGAGCTCTTTATTAAGAGGACTTAATGGTTAAGGGAATGGGCACACAGTGCACCGAAAAGGTAAACTAGAATAAGGGGGAAGCGTTGAGTCCACGGGCCACTCTCCAAGGCTCCAAGTATGTGACTGACTGGTTTGAGTGTGTGTGGACTACTAGACCTCCAGTTTCTCCAGCACACCTTGTCCGTGTATGGCGCGGAGGAATGAGATGAATGGAGACGTATACCTCGTCTAAGAGGATCCCTCCTGGGGAAAGGTCCGTCCCGGACCGAAACAAGCAAAAGTCATGGTAAATCGAAGCGGGGGCTTTTCAAGACTTATGGCCAAGGGTGTCCGTTCTCCAAAACTCTGAGCCGATCTTCCAGAGAAGTAGGAGAAAGTTGGGAGAAAGTAGAATTTGAAAAATTCGTAGCGGGGCGTTTGACTTGTTCAGAAGTGGAGTCGAATTATGTCCATTAAACTCCAGAACATCCAGAATCCAAAAGATGATGGTGCACCATACTATCCGCATTGGCGACGGGTGAGCATGGTTCCTCGTCCGACTAAATCTTGGGTGTCGCTGTTGTAAAGACAAAGAAAATATGAGACTCATAAGAAAACAATATTTTCATAGTAAGGGAAACTTGCGGTTATTCAGGAAGAGGAATGTGTGGAATCATAGCCTCAATTTGTACCGCATCAAAGCCTCGTTGAATGAGTTGTCGTAGCAACTCCAATTCAAGGCCTGCACAACGATACTCGTTATAGTCGACGGATTCCGATTGACGATATAAAATTTCAAATTCCTGACGCGGTAGCATACCTGAATTATAACTTGACTGGGATGAATTTAAGGAAAACAGGGGATGATGCTCAAAGGGCCAAGAATGATCTGAAGAAGTAACCGGGGTCGAGAGTACCCGTGCTTCCTGAACAGTGTCTTCCTCAGGGATCTAAATAACAGTATCTGCAATAACACGTTGAGATTTGGAACGAATTTTGTAGCGAGGTTCACTTTGTGTCTCAAGAGTTGGAGAAACGTTTCTTAATCTTACTTATAACCGATTAGCCGAAACGAAATCTTAATTAATGAGAGGAATATTATATTCAAGTGAATTATTAAGAGAACAATTGGAGGATAGAGTGTCTACGTAGTTCATCCATTTTAAAAATGTTAGAAACTTTTTTGGTAATCTGATCAGGTTCTGACCATTTACCATCCGCTTTTCCAACTGTAACATCAAACTGCAATTTGTCATTGGAAATTCCGGTCGTAATACAGTGAGATTTTAGCCAATCTGCATCGAGTACAACAGGATTTGACAGACCTGGTACAACGCAGAAATTCCATATAATTTTCTTTCCATCAACTGTGAAATTCAATTTGATTTTCTATGAATTGTGATTTGTTCCGTTTTGTCCATGGACAATGTAGCTAGAATAGGTGGATTGAGTTTGATTCCGGAAAGAATGGAATTTGATACAAGGTTACAAGTCTCCAGACTGATAAGGAAAACCGAAGCTTCGTTGTTCACAAATGTAGGAAAAGATAGTTTGTTAATTTCGTAATGCAAGAAAATGAAAGGAATGTTTCTCATGGAATTATAATAAGGGCAAGGAAATTGAGTTTCTTCGAGCAGATTGGAGACTGTCTGGCTTGTCACTATCACAGAATTATTTTCTGAAGCGGGGGCGTGCCTATTTTGATTAATTTGTAATAGGGGCGTATTGTCGTCAATCGCCAGTATGCTGTTTGTGTCAGATAATTCTGATAATAATGCAAATTTGTTCATACAGAGGGTGGCCGCGCCTATTCTGGACAGTAAAGAAACTTGCGTTAAAATTCCAATTTGCGCTTATGAATTTGTTTAGTCTGCTCAATGTGTTGTCCGTGCATCTTTCTAACAACTCGTAAACGCGGTTTCCACGAATTGTACACTTTCTCGACCTGTTCTTGGGTTACATCTGACCATTCCTTCTGAAGAAGTTTCCAGACACCTGGTAAAGTTGACTCACGTCTCAAATGCAGCTTCCGTTTTAATAGACCAAATCCGAAAAACTCCCTGGGACTGGTGTCAGGGCTCTTCACATGTATCTTTGTCTTAGGAATAACGGTCATATCGAGTCATGACCTCAAATCGGCGTCATACAGTGCGGTTTTCCGAGACGTGTGCGAGGAAGCCGCATCGAGGTGCAAAAAATCTTTGTCGGCCTCCCGTGGGTACAAACCCGCAACTTTATCATCAAGCAGGGGCTTCAACTCTTTCTCAATACAGTAGTCTGCGTTAATTTTAACATTCCCGGGTACTCTTATCAGAGAGATGACCCCACGAGCTGTTATAGCACCGGCCACCATGAACTTGTCACAAAACTTTTCAAATTTTTGACAGCAATATTCGGGGTCAGATTTCGCAGGCTTACAATAATAAATTCGCCTTGACCCTTTGCAATCCAGCACATAGAACCATGCCTCATCTAGGGTAACAACAAACTCTGATCTATGACCTGCCAAACGTCTCCCATACAGTTTTTTTTACTGTTTGTTAACCGATTTGCTGCGTGTGACGGTTTCAGGGCGTGAACGAGTGCCTTCTTTTTAATTTTCGCACCCAAACCTTTATGGATGACCTTCAATACCGTACTCTTGGCCACTTACAAGTCACAGACTATTTTATTTTGGCTCGGAACATTTTCTTTATCGGTGACTTAGTAAAACGTGCGAATTAACGATTTTGTCTACTTTTCAAGATTATTATTTTTGGGGTGAAGGAAGTCCAGCTCATTTGTGATTTCGACGGTATCCGATGCAGTTGAGTATGTCAGCCACGCATAATTTGGAATTTTTGATTTCGGACTCACCAAACTTTTTTAAGACGGTTTTTAGTGAGGGAATTTCTTTGGAAAATGCTCTGACGAGCACTTCCACTTCCGGTTCCAATTCCCGAAGCATTTTTGACCTCACCGATCCGGAAAAATTACTCACTGCTAGAACGTTTGCGGTCAACGATCCCTCCAAAGGATAATGCAGAAAGAGCACGGGAAATAGACCCTCGTCAGAATTGGCTCGTCTTTGGATATGTTGTAGCCCATGGCCTCCTGAACAATGTTTCTACAGGTCCCAACACGAAAGGTCAACTCTGGTGACCTCCAGAGGTCACCAAAGTTTAACCCCCGGTCCCCTCATAACCTAAAAAATGACCCCTACTAAAGTTGTTCCACTCATTGAGACAAGCAACTTTTTCCTCTGGCATTTTCTTCTGTGGTCAACGGTTAGGGCCACAGGTCAAGATGAAGATATAAAAATAGATATTGATCTTAACCTGTGACCTCAATCGTTGACCACAGAAAAAAATGCCAGAGAAAAAAGTTGCTTGTCTAAATGAGTGGAACATTTTGTAGGGGTCATTTTTTAGGTTATGAGGGGACCGGGGGTTGAACTTTGGTGACCTCTGGAGGTCACCAGAGTCGACTTTTCGTGTTGCAACCTGCAGAAACATTGTTCAGGAGGTCAAGGGCTACAACATATCCAAAGATGAGCCAATTCTGACGGGGGACTATTTCCCGTGCTCTTTCTGCGGTATCCTATCCAATCTTTAAAAATTAAATTAAAAAGCGCGGGAACCAGAGCAGAAAGTCTAATGTCCAGAATAGGCGCGGCCACCCTCTGTACAAGGGATTTTATAATTTGAAGCAGGGACAAGCTGTCGTCAATCGGTATTCGAGAAATGTGATTCCATTACTTTATATCAATGGATGAGCAGATCTAGTAGGCTGCGGAAGGGAATTTAATTTATAATTTAAATTACGATAAGGTCGTGCGGGGGTTACACTGCTACCTGACGAATAAATTGAAAATTGATAATGGGATATCTCCTCTGGAGATATTTGAATTGAAGGGATAGAATGATCAGGCTTGCAAACCATGCCGCATGTAACCTGAATATAAGTTGGGTTTTGCACGACATTTTTTGAAGCGAGGGTAACGCTTGGCGTTGCAATTTGATTATTTACAGGGATAGACGAATGAATATAAAACTTTTGACTCGCATGGGAGTCCTTAAAATTATGTTCATGGAATCTAATTTCCATTAAAGGTACTAAGGGATGGTTAAATGTATTGTAATTACAACAAGGGAATCTTTCGGATTCCGCACCACTGTACCTACAAATGCCTTGGTAATTTTTACTTGAATCGCCAGGGATGGTAAAGAGGCTCTGGAACGGGACAACATTTCTTTGTCCTCGCTTGTACCTCGAAGTGTAAGGACAGGAGGTGCAAATGTAAGAAGGCAAATAGATTATGCATTAGCAAATGTCACAATATCAACAAGGAACAATGTGCAAACAAAGGGTGAAGTGACTACTTGATAATTGATTATCCAAAGACCAAAGCTCTCACTCTACTTTAGTTCAGTAACTCCAATAACTAAAAATATGAACGAATGTGAGGACTTATTTGACTCCCATGTGCCAGCAACATGAATTTACATAAATACAGACTAGTCCATCTGTCTCCCATCTCGTCATTTCTCATCAACTTTTATATCTTAAAAGTGAGATATACATTTTTTGTCCATGCGTACTCCGCGAAGTACATACGGCCTAGTCCGGATACAGATAAGCTAGTCCGGAGCAACTGGGCTAGGCTGAGTACATACGGCCTTGTCCGGAGACAGATGGACTAGCCTGTATGTACTCGGACTGGATATACACATGGAGTACAACTTCTACACGTAATACGGGGATTACTTTGACAAAAACTCTTACGAGAAATGTGAGAATTATTTTGTCTACGGGGGTTATTACCTCTCAAATTACGATTAAATTGAACTAAAGGTTTGAGCTTAGGGGCAGTAGCGAAGGTCAAGCTTGTCAAATGTGCGAGAGATGTTTGCTGACTACGGGCAGGTTGAGAATCAGCAATCACTATTTCAAGAATTTACAAAATTAAGCAAGGAATGAAAAAAATAAGTACGAATTGAGAAAAGAAACTGACCAATGTATATGTCTTGGGAATGAAAAGTAATGTGTATGAATTTCGTGCTAGAGCTGAGGGATAATGTATGCACTTCGTTTCGTGTGCACTGCACACCCAGGAACAGAGAGTAAAAGGAAGAAAATAATTCGAATTTATAAATGTGTGGATCGGTAATACGACGCAAAAAATTATTAGCACTGTGAATAAGAAACTTTAGAAAAAAAATCAAAACGGAACGGAATGAGGGAATGCGATTTTTGAAAATAATACGTCGCGGGGGCAATACGTGTTCAACATTAATTTTGAATGGGAAAAATATAAAAAAATTGAGTGAATTTTTCTTTCAAATCCTGTAATAGTTGACGGGTCGTGGCCAAAGTATTAGATGGGCTTGGCAAAGAATCTTCACGCACCTCCACCATATGTGAGCTGGGATCCGGACAAGGATTCCCTCAAGGATTCGAAATAAACCAAGAGACCGACTTGAACACCATGAAATGGGCTAAAGACCCCTTATTAGGAGGACCTAATGGTTAAAAGAATAGGCACACAGTGCAACTAAAAGATAAACTAGAATAAGGGCAAGTGTGTGACTGACTGATTTCAGTGAGTGTGTGTGGACTACTAGACCTCCAGTTCCTCCAGCACACCTTGTCCATGGGTAAGGAAAGGGTCCTGAGTTCTCCGAGGATGGCGCGGAGGAATGAGATGAAGGTAGACGAATATCTCGTCTCACAACATTTTGTTATTCTTTGATATGTTGGCTATTATTTTGAAATTTTGAGAATTCTATCTTCATTATTAGAATTCCTTTGACAGTTTTTGTGTTCTGCTACTAGGGTGAGGTCGGCCGAAGGGCAGACGGGCCTGCTAGTATCATATAGGTAGCGAATTGGTATAATTCACCATAGTTAAGCTATCGTCTTCTAATTCTATTAACTGAACGTCTTTATCAGATCCGTAACTATGGCGGTATCAGGTGGTAACTGAGTACCATGCCGGTTCCGATATGACACTAAATAAAAATCAAGTTATTAAAAAATGTTTAACAAGATGGTTTAGTATGTAATTCAATAAATTTATTAATTAGCACTCAACATGGTAAGCATAGAGTTAACTCTTTGATGGGTTTAGCTTGGCATTAAATTACATAGTAGTAAGTCTTTTCTGTGCCATCGGTTCGAATTTCAATGACTTTCTGCGTTGGCTGCACTAACTGCGCAAAATTTGAAATTTAGTGCTCGCATTTTTCAAGTTGTGGCCCAGCCTTCACTTTTCAGAAAAGCAACCACTAAAATATCATGCTATAACAAATTTTGTACAAATCAAAAATGCCAAGAAAGAAAAGAGTTCCATGGCTCAAATGCAATCAGTAAATTGGTTCCGATATCTAGATTTACAGTCTCACGGGAACGAGAAGACAACAGTGAAGGCGCCCAGTTAACTATTTCCAAAACATCAAATGCAATTGCTACCCCAACCAATTGTGACGACTCTGTATCCGAAACCGAATCGGTTGAGGCTTCTGACCATACCACTACCAGGGTCAATAATTCCGATAGTTTGCAATAAACAAAAGTTGAAATGAAAAAAGGGTACGGCCATTTTATAAATAATAAAATTATTGTTGGAGTGGGAGGAATCTGAGCCTCACTGTACTGAAAGCTATACATTCAAATTTGTGACAGACAATGAATCAGTGGCAACAGAAGATTCAAACGTAAGTGGTTGTTAAGTAATCCAAACAATTATGATCTACTCACTAGTAACTCAGAACAAAAATTAACTAAAATATATGACTTCTTCTTGTTCAGCCGGAATCCGAAGTCACAACAATCGATTGTGATCCTTCTACTTCGCTAATGCCAATTCCTGATACTGCAAAAATGCAGTTAATTCAAAACGAACCAAAACAAGATGTTAGGACGTCATATCCCTCCAAGAATTGATATTCGTTCAGTGCGTCTTTCTACATTTAAGAAAAGGGAAATGGAGAAAATTTCAAAAGAGAGTGGCTTTTATACAGTGATACAACGAACAGTTTGTTCTGCTACTGCTGCTCATAATTCGGATTGAATAGCTCAGACACTCCATGGTCACATTTTGGTATGAATCGAATTGGATTTACCGACTACCATCACAGGTAGAGAGGGATCGAGTCACATGAATTATCAAAAACTCTTTTTAGCAGTCTCCTCTGGTGGAAAACATTCATGAGGGACTTAGTTCGTGGCAATTTGAACGATCGGTGGAAGGGCGGGAGACAGACAAACAGATTGATATTTATAAAGAAGTTTTGAGAGCTATTATTGAGGCCGTAAAATGTTTAGCGCAGCAAAATTTAGCATTTGGTGGGACCGATGAATCTATCGGATCAAGAAGCTGTGGCAATTTTTTACGCTTAATTGAACTTTTATCAAAGGTTCATGCACCTCTAGCGGTTCACCTTGAACGATTGAGCAAACGACAGTTAGGTTACTTGTCACCTCAAATTCAAAATGTGTTTATCTCAACCTGCGGATCAGAAGTGCGAAAAGGGCAATTCAGTATACAAAGGCAAATCGCTATTTTTCTATATTATTCGACTCGGATACAAGTCGCAAAAAACAGATCAGTCAAGTAATTAGAAGTGTTCACTGCTCCAAAGACAACAGCAGTATTAAAGAATATTTCATTGACTTTATTTCAACCACGAAAAAGACCGGCGAGGGCATTTCTATCACAATTCGGCAAAAGCTGGAGAGTGAAGGGTTTGATATGAATTATTGTACAGGACATGTGTTGTTAATGGTGTTCAGCAATTAATACTTAATGAGTATCTCTTGGCCATGCACAACCCATTTTCTTAATCTGGTTAGCGTTAATGCTGCTGAGAAAATTTTATCAGTTAGGCTATCACTCGGAAAATTCCAAAATCTCTTCACTTTTTTTTCTGATTCAACAAATCAGTGGGAGGCATTTAACAGACACGCTCACGTTACTCTGAAAGGAAATGCAGATACACGATGGTCCTCGAAGGCAAATGCAATCTCTGCATTATGTCAGGAGTACGCGAACGTAATGTTGGCACTGGCCGAATTATTAGCTTCAGAAGACTAACGCCGATACTTTTGGTGGTGCTGATACTTTTTTGAATGAAATGAACATTTCAATTTTTTGTTATCTCTTGTTATATGGGAAAAACTCTTATTCAAAATTGATAAGTGCAGTGTGACTTTCAGTGACTGCACAGTCGGTAAATCTGTTAAAGTATATGTCTGGTTTATTGACCTGGCTCAAAAAGTTTCGAGAAACCGGATTTTCCAAATGCTATAACGAATCCACAAAGGAAGCTGAGTTTTTGGGAATTAACACTACCTTCGATGAGGTGAGAAGCGCGAGAGAAACAAAACGTAAAAGCACCGAACAGAAATGTGAAAACAATATACTTAGTTCCAGTAAAAAATTTGAAGGTGAATTTTTTAACCCTCTCCTAGACAAACTTGTCCAACAAATGTCTGACAGATTTACACAACTGCGAGCAGTAAATGACATGTTTAGCTTCCTTTGGGGTGAAAAGTTGGATGAATATTCAAATGCTGATTTCAAAAAGTGTTTCAAACATCTTTGCAATGCCTACTAGTATGATTTAAAGGCATATAAGTTTGCATCGGAGGTCAAAAATCAGCTGTCGAACCTTTTCTCCCAGATAAAAGAAATATAAAGGACATGGATGCACTTTCCATTTTGAATATTCTGCATACGAATATTCTGATCAGTGTATTTTCAAATGTTGATGTGGCACTCCGTATATTCTTGACTTACCAGTTACCGTTGCAAACAACGAGAGGACGTTCTCAAAACTTGCGATCATAAAAAAATTTCAAAATCAACAATGGGTCAAGAGAGGCTTTGCAATGTTGCAATCCTTTCAATCGAAAATGATATTGCGGGTGAAATTAGTTATGAAGATATTGTTAATGTGTTTGCCAATGCCAAATGCAGGAAAGTCAAGTTTTCGGGCTAGTCTTACCAAAAATATTACTAAGGACTAACTTATCTGTGTATCCCTATATTGTTAGTCTGATGTGTGAAGAACTTCTAAAGTTCTAATATTAACCTGCAATATCTTACTTGGTTAATAAAATGTGAATTGTTATATTACTTTGGATTTGTCTTAAGGATTAATATTTAACTCGGTCCTTCTGAACTAAAAATTTCACCCCATTAACCCAAAAATATTGCCAAAAAAGCCGCCATTTTATGCCTTGATTTTGACGTAGAAATGTGTTTCACGTGCTACCTGTGTTTAATATATTTGAAAGAAAAATTGCCTCCACGGGGACCGCCGCAAGCGGCGGGCGGTCAGGATATTTTATCCATTTTGGACAATCAATATCCCCTGTACCAGGCCAGTCCAGTTCTAGTTACGGCTTTGCGTCCTTTTGACATACCCCTGCGAAGATCAGGAATAGAATTGAAGTTTCCGACAAGGTAATCTAATACAGGGTATTTCAGAACGTAGTGTGTACTCGCCGTAATTACTTTATTTTTGACGCAATTTAGCCACATCCTACAAACTTCAATGACGTGTTTTATGTGCTATGTCCCAAGCTATGACGCAGCGCGCCCTATCAATAAAACCATGGCAACAAATGCGAAAAGGGACACTCTAGGAGTGATTCATTGACTCAAATTTTTTTGAGTAATGTTTTATTAAGAATCTTGTCAATAGACATTTCAGTGACACTTCCAGAGGAAGCGAACATTTAACACGGGTTCCATGTCCTAATGGCAACAAACTTTGCGCGCTGATGCTCCTTTGCTCCACCTTTCGAACAATATTTAAATGGACCACGAGATACGGAAGTGCTATGGCTCTGCTCTAGAGGTCGATGTGTACGGTGTGTCGACCTCTAGCGCCTAGGCTGGCATGTTTCAATTAAATATTTTACAGCAACGCTATGTGCCACTGTATCCTACTGTGTCACTGTGCCAGTATGCCATGTCTTTTACAAATTTTGCAATTGTGTATTTATTTCTTACTTCTTCATATATGCAAATGTTTAACGTAATTAAATTTAATACCTTGTGTCCTTTGGTAATAAAAACATTATTCTGAGTAGGTCTGTTTGTTTCCCCATAATCCAGTAAGTATAAAATCCAGCTGTTCTGTCTTGAAATACTACAATAACTCAGTCTTAGCAAACCTAGTGGCCGGAAAACATAAAAATCGGAATCCAGCATTACTAAACGTAGTAGTAACAAAACAAGACTTGAAGTGCCATTGATGCCTACTAAGAACGCATTTACAACTCCCGTTTTATATTATAGTAATATTTAATGTATTCTCAATCCAGAATTCCGGATAATATGTAGTTTCCCATAAAACAAATCTAATAGTCTAATTATTTAGTTAAGAACGGATTTACCTAAATGTCAAACTAAAACGGGCCTAAAAGCTGACATGCTTAAAACAGTAATTGAATTATTTATAGCTCGATACGTAGTATATAAACGGGGCGGAGCATTATTGAAATTTCACTCAAGTAAAACTCCAATCAGTACCACTACAATTCAATCTTTCAGAATTTATTCGGTTTCTTTTGTTCCATTAGAGCCATGGCACGGTCTACTTCGTTGTTGTTCTGAACGGTTTGGAGACTTTTCTTTGTTCTAGTGGGAACTGTGAGGGTTTCTCTGGTAAGCAAATTAATTTCTTAATAGATGTTTTCGTAAATATGTTCATTGTTACCATACTATTTTGTACTGGTAACCTGAACTGCGATGATACATGTTCTACAATTGGGTCCACTAAACAAGACTGTTTTCCGGATTTCAGTGGCACTCAATCTACTTGCATATGCTTTTAAGCTCTTACGCGCGGTTGATTTCGTTTTCCTTTTTATTCAATTTTATAAGTAGATAGTAGATAGTCAAAGGGTTTCTTGTTGTAACAGTTGTAAAAAAGCAGACCATGTCTAAAAACTAAAATCATAACAAGCAAACTTCTAACTAGAGGGACGCAGAAAACATCAAAATAATTGTAATGAAATTCATAGCTGTCGACAAATAATGCAAATTTAAGAAGATAGAAAATCGATTTGACGTTTGTTGGTCAACCTCACCGTTCGTAGTACGAGAGGATGTGTAATTTTAGAGAACTGTAGCACTAGATGAAAATTCATTGGAAATCTTAAACTACGCGCTCGCCCTCCAGTGTTAAATGGAATAAACCTAACTCAGTGAAATTGAAATCCATTCCTAATAGTGAAGCAGAAAATACTTTCTGTTTCAGCTGTGTTTATTCTCTAATAAATATTGTAACTTAGTTCTAGAAAGCAGGTGCGGTTCCACTACTGATAACACTCTTGATAGTATGCTTGCTGAGCCAAAGCAGATATGCCTCTAAGGGTTAAAATATCATGGGTTAAATTCCATGCCCATTTCCTGTTTTTCATTTCGCGCGCATGTTGAGAGCATGTTGAGAGCCCATTACATGCATGTCTCGAATATTTTGTAAAAATCGAAAATCGTTTTTCCTTTAGACTTTGATTTTCCATAAATCGATACGTATATCTGTGTACTATTTAAGTGAAATTTTCATGATTGTGTTCTCCTGCTCTCTAGTGACTAATGCACAATAATAGGATTTGAGTAGCGGTTGTAATAAACAACGTCTGTATGGGTTACGGCCGAATCGGACTATAAATGAATTGAGTGAATTGATTGAATAAGTCCTTTTCTTTATCCAATAAATGTCTTGACAGAAAAGTTCATTTCAAATTTTAAAAATTTTCTGTTATGCATCTAATTGCCAATTGTCAACATTGTCGCGAAATGATAAATGGCGAAAAGAGCATGACATTTAACCCATGATTCTTCGACTTTCACGGCCCCATCAACTTTTTTTTACCTAATTTTTGCAGATAGGCAAAAAAAGTACTTCATTTCAGCAGAGTTTTTGACTTTTAAACTATTTCGTCCCCATTGAAGTGGATAATTCATGGGAGGTTTGGGTAACGTACGCGTGTAGAGCAGTTTCCTTGTTAGAAATACTGATTTCTGGTTTTTGCAGTTGAGTTCAATTATAAGCGCAAGTGATTTTGGCATGGTGCGATAAGGTAGTCGTTGGAAGTGTTAATACAGTTATAGTTACAACCAAAGTCAATTCTACTGCCAAGGTTACAAGAAAATTCAATTACAAAATTGTATTCTATTGGAGTTGATAAAATATACAAGGCGAATCAGAGAAATGACCGCGCTTTTGATTTAATTCCCCGGCTGAAATGATTATCAGATTCGAATGGAACATGGCATTACTTTTATTATGAAGCCACCCAAGATTCGTAAACAAACAAACTCTCCTCATAAGGTTGGTCCATGCGCGATGTCGATGTTTCAAAAGATTGGAA
>JAQGCA010002515.1:0-13713 GCA_034698945.1 Protaphorura quadriocellata | reverse complement strand
TGTAAAAATTCAAAATAATTTCGCCGTCCCGCCCATATTTTACAGGGCGTTTCTTATCTCTTAGACTACTTTGAAATCGCAAACTCACTTAAAAGTTTGTTGACGCCAGGGCAAAAAGAATGTTTAAAAAATCCTAAAAAAATTTAAGTTCAAAATTTCACAAAAAAATCAAAATTTAGAAGAAAAAAATTCAAAAAAGGTAATTCGAAATTGAAAAGGAAATCCGAATTGTTTTTTGATATGGATTTGGAAATATTTTTCCCTCGATTTTTTTTAAATATTAATCTTTTTCGATTTTGAATTTAATTTGTTTTGAGAAATTTTGAACTTAGAAGTTTTCGGATTTATTAAACTCTTCTTTGCAATGGCGTAAACAAACTTTTAAGTAAGTTTGCGACGCGACAATTCCAAATTAGTCTAAGAGATAAGATACGCCCTGTATATTTTTGCCACTGACTAGGACCACTTGTCTGGTAAATTCAGGCACTCCACGATTTATTCAAATCGAAACAATGCCTGATGATATTTCGTCTGTACGGAACACGGTAATTGTTACTTACGGCACTAAACACTGCTAAAGTGTCTGGAAAGTAAGACAACGAATGAGTGAGCTAAGGTGTACGGGACTGGACTTTCTAGCCTATATGTTGGTGTTTAGGAAGCAGAAACAAATGCACCACCTTGTGTTTTGACATTGTCATGAAAGATTAGTTTATTAATGAGTTGCTCATATTAGTTAAGGATAATTGACTCATAATATGCAATGAGTTGGGTAAAATTGTAATTAAAACAGTAATTGTAACTTCTCGACTCATGCACCAGGTTGAGTTAAGTTTGACGCAGACGATCGAAAGACCACTCCCCCGTTATCACTTGCAATTACAATAGTAATATTAAAATTAGTAACATGACCAATGGGATCTGTGATTTCGTCGTAGGAGATGGTGAATTGTCTATGCAGTCATTTATCACTTCGCTCAGTAGGATCAGATCACCATGAAATCTTAATCCGGTTATTAGTTTGAAGATATATAGGACGCATAAGACTATTTGCAACTGACGAGGGAACTGCCGAAACCGCTAAAAACCGATAATAATTGGTAGCCTGTCTTATACCTTTTCTAAGCCTCTGAATAATTCAATCAAAGGGTTTTTCTATCTGGCAGTCACTGTTTAAAAAATAAGTTTACAAAACAACGAGTAAAACAATATTTTCCATTATAATAATTAAATGAAATAAATTTTTTCGGTTAAAATACACGAGAATACCCAGATTTATGAGGATTTGCTATTTGCTTCAACTTATTATTTATTTATTTGTGTCCGTAAGAGTAACCGTCGCAGAAAGACACTTCGGCATAATAAGTTAGGCCGAACCAGGTAGGGTAGTTCCCTTGTCACGTAAACTGAACCAAACCTACGGAGTTACTGAAGATCCGGCAGGTCGAATAGTGCAGAATATCGATACTGGCCAAAGTTTACTGGTGGTGGGACAACTCTTGGTGGCGAGCGTGACACTAGTGTCACGAGTATCAGCAACTAATTGCATCTTAGATATCAGGAGTGAACGCGACCTCTTGAAACGACCCGTCCATTCAGTGTCAAGCATAGGGTTGTAAGAGAATATTCATGTTTATGCTTTATGCGGTAGTTTATAGTTCGGAAGCTTTCGTCATTTACATTTAGTCCAAGACGTTTGGGGCTACATGGTACAGGATTTGAGAATATTCTCAAATATTAATGCTTGACAATTTAACAGCGTTACCGTCTACCGTAGACTATATCTCTTTAGTATTGGGGCTACATGCTACAGGATTTGAGAATATTCTCGAGAATTTTCTTGAGAATACTCTCAAATACTAATTGCTCGAGAATTTAACAACGTTATCATGCAATACAGTATTTTGGAGAACTTAAGGCGAGACATTCTAAAAGTTATCAGTGAAGCGGCGGAAAACAATGTAATACTCTTAAATGGGAAACCTTCTAACTACTCGTATATTTTGAGTTACACCTTTGACATTCCGCTGGGGCGGATCACTGATTTTATCCCACGTGACCTATGTAACAAGTTACTATTCCCTGCATATTATTACTT
The DNA here is from genome assembly GCA_034698945.1 of Protaphorura quadriocellata. Classification (NCBI taxonomy): domain Eukaryota; kingdom Metazoa; phylum Arthropoda; class Collembola; order Poduromorpha; family Onychiuridae; genus Protaphorura; species Protaphorura quadriocellata. Next base: position 11,615 of record JAQGCA010002515.1, on the reverse strand, counting down.
AATCAATAAGGGGATACAATACACTCTTTATTTTGATAGTGAAGTGACTGGTCTCCTAAAACGTTTCCATTCCTCAAAATCGTTTCACAGTTTTGATTGCTCGTTCTATTTGTCTGATCGTACTTTTTGCAAATATTTAAGAAATTTAGGGCTTGTCCACTTTGTGTTCCTGAATTTGTCCCATCAACCCCTTTATTTCTCGCTGCTGTCTACGAATCCAGTATTTCTTCTTTTGTGGACAAATTGTTTGAAGTATTATTTAAGGGTGTACGTATTAAAGATCGCCTGCCGGAATTTGATGAACAAGCATAAACTTTTGAGTTTTTAAAAATTGGTACTGAGCTATTTGATGAAAAAGGCTAGTGCATTCTCTGCTAGTTTTTTGATATTCTGATTTTGACTTGGCTTGTTCATGCTAATGGTGATTCTGTATTGATTTTGATTGTTCTTATTGCCGTGTATATATTTGATATTGTCAAAATATTCTGCGTTCTGTTTTTATTTCCTTTAAACATTTTTAGTAGTGTCTGGTGTGTCCTTAGTATATGTCTTATGACTTTGACACGAAAATAAGCCCTATTCTATTCTATTCTATTCTATTATTATACCTATAAGGTATTTCAAAACAGAAAATCTGTTTAGTATTCAAAGAATGCTCAAATAGTATGGGAGCATGACACCCACAGCGGAGATAAGTACAAGCTAAAACTCACTTTCGCCATAATATAAGTTCACGATGGAAGTCCTAATTCCTGTAATCGGCATGGAATTTATCGCAAAGTTTCGGTTTCTACAATGTTTCTGGAGTTGAACTTTTTGCGCCGCTATCAAAGTGGTTTTCAGGTATATTATTTTTAATTCATAATTCATTTGGTAATCTTGTAATGTCCGAACAGTGCAAGAAGAGAAGCTCTTAAAATATGGTAGGGATAAAGTTAAATAATATCTACACAATATAAATAATAAGATAAAAGTAAAAATTAAAATTAAAAATAAATAATAAATATGCATATATAAAAGTGGTCCCATCCTGTATTCCACCCGCGGTGTAGTCGATTAATTGTCATCCAAACAAAATTGGACCAACATTAGAATAATTTTATGGATGATGTTGTCTGAGTGTGTTGTTGGAATTATATATACCGAATATTCTTTTATAACATCTCATCACCTTCATCCCTCTGCTGCTCCGCACAATTAAATGCCTCATCGACTTCCCAGCTAAAATACTTGGATCCAATGAGTAACCAACTCCAGTAAGTAATACAAAACACTACAAAAATGACGGAAAATATTAAGAATGCATATTTGTCAATAAATTCTGCAACGATTATTTTCCGCTCTGACGTTTCTCTCCTTCGGTTCCATTTCAAATGCCTTCTGTTTATTTTCGCTGACTGTTCTTCATTGAGTCGTGTCAGCTCAATCGTTCCTCCTTTCTTATCTTGTAAAGAATTTCTTGACGCATCCTTCCGGATCACATATTCGTCTTGATCTTTATATCTCAACCTATTTGAGAATACCAAATTAATTTTTAGGGTTTCCCAAGTTTAGTAAGATATTTCAGATAGTCAGATATTTATGTATAGTTCATAATTAGTTAATATCATAGGAATCTGATCTGGCAGTCATCAGATCTGATTCGAGTGCTATGTGTCTGGACTTACCAAACGAGGACGGTGAATTCAAGTAACGTAAGGAAAACAAAGAAAATACAGGACAGCATCCAAATGTCTATGGCTCGCACATAACTCACAGATGGCGTGCTCTCCCTACAATACAGCGGGGTCATATGAATAGTCACTGCGAACATAAAACATAGCAGTTATAATTACCTGACAGAAGCAAACATGGCGGTAAGGGTGAGGAGGGTGGTCATGGAAATCCCAATCCTGGCTTCAACCATTCGAGAAGGAACGAGGAAACAAAGCCACGTGATGATGATGAAAAACACGGAAGGTAAAAATGTTTGAACAATGTGGTAACTCAATTTCCGTCTTGCAACGATCGTAAAATTAAGAGTTGAGAACTCACGGGCTAATCAAGTTAAAACAACAAACAATTTATATAATTTCAAAAAAAAAATCACAACTGATTTTTCTCTGTGACAAGTATTTTCGCTTACTCTCTTTTCCAAAGTAACCTTCAAGCATATCATGAGAATTCGCATCCTGGATCTTGTAGTCATAATTCGGTCCATAGCAATCATCAAGAAATGCACCATATGGGTCCGCCCAGTCCAGTTTCAACTCATCCTTCGAATATGAATCTAATTGAATAAAAATATATATTTTTAAAAGTACTACATAATAATTTTTCTCGTTTTACAAATTTCCCGGGACTTACTGCTTCGCAGTACGACTTCACAGTTTTGTGTGTCCGCAGGATAGTAATGAAGGTCCATTTCACATTCCATTTTAACTCGAATCCTGCACACAGAGAAACGATAATGTTGAGGTATACATTACCATACATACTTACAAAATTTAACCTAGCACTTTATGAGTTACCTGGACACATAGGTGATTTGACCAGTGACGTCATTCACACGGACTGCTACTGGAGGACTCATAACTTCAGGGTGCTGGACTTTGACAATATTTTCTGAAAATAAATTCTCATAGACAATAATGGTCCATAATAATCAAAATGCTTAAATGAATTCTGTAAAGTACCAATATAAATGTCTGGTTTCCAAATCATATTTAGAAATTCGGAGTCTAGAGTTTTGAAGAGTGATCTTGTGGTCGCTCGGAGTGTTTCGTCCGATTCGACAATGTTGTATGTTTTTCTTGCATAGCTAGAGATGACCTGGTCCGTCCATTGTAATATTAAAGTGGCCGTGAACGAGATTTCCTACATGACAGTCGGGTAATGTCATTAGTAAGGAACAACGCATAGGCATTATTAAAAGTTGGCCGTTCGGTCTACCCGTAATATTCTCATGTCCCAGCCATTGACCACCCAAACAACTTTTGTGAAGAAACAACCTTAAAAAGTCGTTCCGGAGTTCAACGACTACAGCATGTCAAAAATTCAGCCAGATCTAAACGCGGTTTCTGCCTTTGACGCTGTGCGAAGTTCATTTTTATCACAATATTGAGCTTCGGCTTCTCCAATCCGATTTTAAATAGTCTAATGTTTTTACATTTCATGATAAGTTAAAAGTTCCCCATTTCCGCTGGCTTCACTTTATCAAATACTGCCTGCCTTTGCTTCATTCTTACCTCATTAACCTCATCCACATCGTTCACATAACTAATTCTGAATGTGACCGTAATCGGGTGAGATAAATAATCAGCTGCTATCGTGAACAAACTAGAGTCAATCACGTCTTCGTTCTCCAGCGCCAGAACTATACGTAAACAGAAATCAATTCTATATTATAATTAGTATTGCGAGAAGTCTTTCACACTCATTTCCGCACAGCGAGGTTTGGTGATTTATTATTTCGAGTTGAGCATCGGTCTGAATCTTTTTCGAGCTTATTCGAGAAGATTAAGTGCATAAGTAGTTTGGATTTATTCGGAAATACTAGGCGCATGGATCAGATTTATTGGGAAATATTAGGTGCATGGTTCGGGTTTAGTCGGAAAGATTAAGTGCATGGTTCGGGTTTTGCCCGAAGGATTACATGCACATGGTTCGGGTTCAGTCGGAAGTATTAAGTACATGGTTCGGGTTTAGTCGGAAAAATTTGGTGCATGCTTCTGATCTAAGTTTTGGTTTTATGTATGTTACGCAGAAAAAATCGAAACGCGAGTCGGGTGTACTTTGATGTCCAAGTCCTGTTCGTTTTATTTGACTTGAATCATTTCCCAACATGAATATGTGGAATATATGTGAAAAAGGAGGAGGAGCTACTACCAGTCACCGCTACTACATGGCATCGGTCTAGTGCTTCGTTTTTTACAATATTCTGGACTGATTATTATCCGGAATTCAAAATCAGGTTTCGGTTGGTTTTGACAATATGTCTTGTATAGCATTATTGCATTATGCCAGTAAAAGGAGTTATGAAAAACAATATTTAGAATTATCAAGAATGAGTGGCTGCGGTGGTAAACTTTTTCAAGCATATTTATGAGAGTGCATCGAGATGGAAGATATCCTACAAGGTTGACCCCTGCTCATTACCCGCTAATAATCTTTATGTACGCTTACCATACCCACTGCTCGGAATTTGTAGTTTGTTATAGTTTCCAGGAAGTTTGAAGGGAAGGAATTTGAGTCTCGGACTAATTTTTGAAGTTAAGCCTTTGCCATGATTCTCAGATTCATTTCTACTCTCATCAGTCTCTCTTTTCACTTTCACTCCTGAGCTCAAACTCATTTTTCTTTTCAGTTTCCCTCCAACTCCATCATACCTGTTCAAAAAGAAAGATTTCCGTTCATAACATTTTTCACGACTGATCAAAAGAATCTTTCTCAAGAATAACGTTTAAAACGAATATTAACTATGGAAGTTACATTGAATTATAAAATTCCAAATATCAAACTCTTAAAAATGGATCGTTAATGAAATCAGATTTAGTTAAACGGAAAACCATTCTTACAAAAATTGAAGTTCGATTATTGTTTACGTTCCAAACTTTTTTATGAATTGTGGAGTTAAGAAAAAATAAACATGATGAAATTCTTACCATATCAAAGTGAATAACATCAGAGGAATTAAAAAACTACGGTAGATCAAAAATTTCATTTTCACTTATGGTGTGCTGTTGTCGGTTGAATTGGTTCAACAAACTAGAAATTGAGTTAATAATTATCGCCATTAATTAATCAAATCGGAATATAATTTGATGTTCGTAAAACAATTATTATGCAGTATGCGAGTATAGGAGCATGAAGAGTTGAAAAGAATGACTGACTGGAATAGAATGGAATAAAATGCATTTTTCCCTTTTCGGTGTTTAATCATTCTGTGGCAGGCTTTCTCTCTCATCTCCAGTGTCAAGTATAATTAAATTTAATGAATTCCCTTAATTGTTACGACTTCTTACGGGAATTATTGTGGTTGAGAGTGACGCATTGCAGACGACATGTAGACAACATTAACATTACTTTCAACTCGGGTGGAGTCTAAAAACTAAAAACCATACAATTGTCCGGGCACTGACTCCATTCAGAATATTCCAAAGTCCAAACTCACAAGGGACATTCATACAGCGTTCAAATTTTAAGAATTTCGGTTGTATTAAAATATTATGACTTCTCATGAGTTCAGCTCGTAACTTAGTCGCAATGTTCTCTGACTATGTTCTCTTTGTGCATTGTCTACCTTACTTCGGTTTAATTTATATACCAACGTTTGAACTTAACTATATAGAAATTTTAATCTGGAATGTAAATCGCAGTGAAATCTTTGGTGTAATTCCGCGAAAGTTATTAGTTCAATTCTAGCGTTTTTGTTATGTCTAACTAAGCAACATAATGACCGTCTTGTATGGGGTGTTGCCTCTGAATAGATTGAATTTAAAAAGAAATTGCCATCTGACGTTCATAAATCTTCAGAATGTGGAATATCATGTACGGGGTCACTCATAACCTTTGCCCTCTGTTAGAATATAAGACTTTAATTCGCAAGTCTTATGGGAGTGAGAAATAAGTCCCTGGTCAAGACAAATAACATGAGATTTTATGGGTATTCATTTTCACCAGAGTTATTGATTTTTACAAAGTTGTAAGGAATAGCACACAGGTGATTCCTAGGCTAAAGGTTGGAAGAAAGTTAGTAAGAAAAGTAAGTTGAATTACTGAGGCTACGGTGGAAAATACGCCCTGGCTCCAACTCTGAACTAGCAGATAACACAAATATCAAAATGAATGAATGCGGTCTAGACTGCAGTCGCCTTCCTTACCTCTCTTAAATTCTTAACTAATGAATCAATGAAATTATTTTCATACAAACAGATATAGAATTGCCTTAATCGGCATTGGAGTAAATACACTACATGCATGTAATGTAAATATGGGTATTGCATGCAATGCAATTATCAGAAATAATTCAACGAGAAAAATGTGTATATAATGTTAGGTTGGAAACATTTAGAAACTGAATCGGAAATCCGCCGACGCTATCTTTATTGAAATATTTTCTATGCAATTTTTGAAAGGATACCGCACAAAGGGCACGGGAAATTATCTCCCTTTAGAATTGGCTCATCTTTTGATATGTTGCAGCCCTTGACCCCCCTGAACAACATTTCTACAGGTCCCAACACGAAAGGGCAGCACTGGTGACCTCCAACGGTCACCAAAGTTCGACCCCCGGTCCCCTCATAGTCCAAAAAGTGACCCCTACAAAAGTTTTCCCACTCATTGAGATAAGCAACTTTTCGCTCTATCATTTTTCTCTACGGTCAACCCCCGAGGTCACAGAACAATGCCAACATTACGGTCATGATTCAACAGATTGACCTGTGACCTCGGTGGTTGACCGTAGAGAAAAATGATAGAGGAAAAAGTTGCTTGTCTCAATGAGTGGAAAAACTTTTGTAGGAGTCATTCTTTAGCTTATGAGGGGACCGGGGGTCAAACTTTGGTGACTTCTAGAGGTCACCAGAATTGACCTTTCGTGTTGGGACCTGTAGAAACATTGTTCAGGAGGTCAAGGGCTACAACATATCAAAAGATGAGCCAATTCCAACGGGGGATCATTTCCCGTGCCCTTTGTGCGGTATATCGCCAGGGGGGAGAGGCAAATGTAATACTTGACCCTGTATAATGATAAACAGAATTCTAACTGTAATTATACACATACTTAAGCTAGTTCGTTAGTAAACAAAATGACATTTGGATTTTTAAAAAATGAGTGAATGTTACTTGTGGAGATGAGGATGTGGATAATTAATATCGCGAGTGTCGCTCCATAACTATATAAAAAATTATAATTCTTCTCACAAACACACTAACACACGCACACTGTCAAAAAGAATCCAGCTCCTAATAAATTTTGTACGATATATGAGTAGAAATTTGGTGAAAGATTAATATTTTAGTCAATAAGCCACTGCACTGGTCGATGGTATTGGTGAAAGGAGCACATGGTCAAGAAACTGGTTTCACTAATTTATTGTCCCATTAATGTTACAATGGATATGCATATTAGGCAATTAATTCTCAGGCATTTGAATGGAATGAAGATTTGTGATCAATTACCATAAGCATGTGTAAATTGTAAAATATTTGTGTCGTCCATCCTTCAATACAAATTATTTCAATTGAAAGAGAAGTGAGATGTACAATTTATAGAGATTTTACGGAAATTCTTTCATGAAATCCGGTTCATCCCACAAAATGCTTGACGAATATGAATCAATGTCTACTTTCTTTATTCAATTAGGCATACAATCATTAGTGCTAATTAATAGTGCTAATTATTAGGGTAAGCAGGGCTAATTTATCCCACTGGGCTAATTATTCCCACTTTTTGAAATAAAAAATTGCGTGGGAAAGGGAAAACTCAAGGGCATAGCCGGCAAATGTTCTCGCGCCAGTTCTTTAACTCTTGAAAATCAAAATAAATAAAAACGAGAATTTTTGAAATTGATGTGAGCCCCGACCTTCCGGTCAACAATTTCATCACTTCCGGAAGTAAGGGATACAGAAAATTCCAAAACAGGTAACCGTAGCAACATTTTTTTTTATTCTCAGAAATATTTGTGGATTCTGGAACGGATTTGGTTTTTTGTGATCTGATATTAGCGTTTTTTTTTTAAATTTTGAAAAGAATCAGACAAATTCTGAAAACAGGGAGTCGGGCTAATTATTCCCACTACATTTGTGCTAATTATTATCTGTCACGTGATAAGGATGAATTTTACATAACTCTGCTTCAAAATTTAAAGAAAAGGTCTCGGGAGCTGTGCCAATCTTTCCCTCAATGTACTTTAGCCTGAGAGAAAAATTAGCACAACACGTGTGGGAGAAATTAGCCCAGGTTGCAATAATTAGCCCAGGGGGTGGGAATAATTAGCATAGAACTCCATTTTTTTTACTTTGTTTTCATGGTTACATAAAATTATTGCTATTTCTACATTAGAAGTGGTCAAAAATTTCAAAAAAAATTAATTCTTATTTGCAAATAATAAGTGTGTATGACGCTGAGAATCGGCCTGGCACAAAAAATGGGATAAATTAGCCCGGCGTACCCTATTAATTAATTAATTAATAAGCATTGTTAATAATCGTTCATTCAGCATCCCCCTTCTGCCCCGCACAATTGTAGTCCTTATCGACTTCCCAGCCAAAATACATGGATCCAATGAGTAACCAACTCCAATAAGCAATACAAAATACAATAAAAATGACCGAAAAAATTAAAAATGCATATTTTTCAATAAATTCTGCAACAAGGATTTTCCGCTCCGTGATTTCTTTCCTTCGGTTCAGTTTCCGATGAGTTTTTGTGACTACCGTCGGTTCATTCTCATTGAGTGGATTCATCTCAGCCCTGCTTCCTTTCTCATCCTCTACTGAATCTGCGGGCGTATCTTTCTTGATCTCATTCCCGTCTTCGTCTTCATGCTTGTGTCTCAACCTATTTAAGAATAAGAAAAACCAGTTGCCATGGTTACTTTAAAAATATAAAGCGCTTATCAGATCAGATGTTGGTCTCGTTACCAATATCTGATATTCCGATACCAATTACTTACCAGACAAGGAGAGTGAACTCGAGTAGAGTCAGGAAAACAAAGAAAATACAAGCCAGCATCCAAATATCTATCCCTCGGACGTAACTCACAGGCGGCGTGCTCTCTCTACAGAAAAGTCATAGAAAATAAACATAAAGTACTGCCAAGCTTATCTAAACTATGCTGACTAGGCTCGTAAATCATTACCTGACAGAAGCAAACATGGCGGTGAGAGTGAGAAGAGTGGTCATGGAAATCCCAATCCTGGCTTCAACCATCCGAGAAGGAACGAGGAAACAAAGCCACGTGATGATGATAAAAAACACGGATGGTAAAAATGTTTGGACCATATGGTAACTCAATTTCCGTCTCGCAACGATCGTAAAGGAAAGAGTTGAGAATTCACGTGCTATTTATGCAGAAAAGGAGAGAATAGCTTCAAAATTTCAAAAAACGACCGGAACAGATCTTTTTGCGACACGTGCCCGCGGCGCTTACTCTGATTTCCAATGTAACCCTCATGTTTATCCTCATAATCCACATCCTGGATCTTGTAGTCATAATTTGGTCCACCGCAGTCATTCAAATAAGCCCCGTGTGGGCCAGCCCAGTCCAGTCTCACCTCATCTTTCGAATACGAACCTAATTAAATCAACTGATAAATCAATCTCGTCAATAAATGACTGTTCGGTTTCCGATATCAATTTTCGATAATATTTTCCGATATCGAAGAATAATTCTTAGAAGAAACTTACTGCTTCGAAGTACAACTTTGCAGTATTGTGTGTCAGCTGGATAATAATGAAGGTCCATTTCACATTCCATTCTAGCTCGGATCCTGCCCACAGAGAAGACCTTATGTCGAGATATACATTTCATTCATACAAAATTTAATCGAGCATCTGAACCTTACATTACCTAGACACATAGATGATTTGACCTGTGACCTCATTCAAACGAACTGTCACTGGAGGACTCATTACTTCTGGGTGCTGTACTTTGACAATATTTTCTGGTAAACAAATTATAAGATGAGTGACTGCTTATTTCACCATACCGGGACGGAGCGAATTTTAAATATTAGGGTAAGGTGTCCTAATACGCCCCATCGCCAATTGGGTCCGGATTGAGCGTCACGTGATCACAGAGGTTTGGGGCGTATTAGGACACTTTACCCTATACATTATAAAAAATGCATTGCGTTAATAAATACCAATGTAAATGTCAGGTTTCCAAATAGTCTTCAAAAATTCCGAGTCCAAAGTTTTGAAGAGTGGATCTGTGGACTCTTCGGGAATTTCGGCTGAATCTGACACGTCAATGTCAAGTAATTTCTTTACATGCTTAGAGATGACATGGTCTTTCCATTGTAAAATTAAAGTCGCTGCAAATGTTATTTCCTAAACATTTGTAGCGTATGAAATATCGCTTAATATTTACATGATCAACTTATGTGAAGGTCATACCCCGAAAACTCTAACCGGTTTACGGCTAAAAATATGGAAGTCAAATAAACTTTATGACGTCATAGAAATCTGTGGACAGATTTATGACGTCACACCGTGTAGTTAGGTCTGCATATTTAGCTACGGTCAACAGTATGACCTCATCGGGGTAGAACCTTCAGAAAGGTTGTTTAGCGGGTCAATGGTCATTCTTACCTCATTGGCTTCATCCACATCATTGACATAGCTAATTCTGAATGTGACCGTGATTGGATGATCTAAGAATTCAGCCGCTTCCTGAAAGAAGCTGGGGTCAAGGACATCTTCTTCCTGCATGGCCAAAACTAAAGACAAATAGAGTATATTGTACATTTCAGCGGCACGCACATGTTATACCTCATATTTCGTTTACAAAACTTACAGGCTCCAAAACTCGGTATTTGAAATTTATTGTAATTCTTTGGAAGTTCAAATGGGAGGTACTTGAGTTTCGGACTAATTTTAGATGTTATCCCTTTAGTCTCACTTTCCTCAGATCCATTGTTCCCACCAGATGTCTCCCTCTTCACTTTGGTTCCTCGGCTCAAACTTTTAATTATTTTCCGTTCGCTTCCAACTTCTTCAGAGCTGTTCATAAATAAAGAGCGTAATTATGGACTTAGACAAAAACAAATTAATAAAATTCTAACCATATTGATGTGAATGTAATCAGAAGAATCCAAATGCTCCGGTTAAACGAGAATCTCATTTTCAATTTTGACTTGGCCGTTGATTTGGTCGAAGGAAGACTAGAATTAATAATTGAAATAATTAATTAATAAAAATATGAATTAAAATATGAAAATGAGAGAATGTCTGGAAATGTTGGGACGATGGAACATGGAAAGTGAAAAGCGAGGACTGGACTGGAATGGAAATATTTTCTACTTTTTGGCGTTTCCTCCTGGCTCTGGCTGTCTACCTCCCTTTTCATGTTCAATTATATTTATTGAATGGGTTGTTTAATTGTCACGACTTATTATGGAAATTATTTTGAATGGCGCACTGCAGAAGACTCACCGTGACTCGTTCTCAAAAAGACAACCACATGTCGGGTGGAGCTCAAAAACCCAGTATTTGTACGTATTTGTTTGTTCACGCACTAAGGTCTCTGGACAATATTCCAAATTCACAACGGCGATTCCCACAGTGTTCATATCAGTGAACACTAACTTTGGACGCCAACAAGGGAAGCGCACGACATGACAGTCTCACAAGGAACCCGCCACTTACTTTTCACACTATTTATGTATGATCCCCTGAAATGAGGAAAGTTACAAATCGTCTGCACAAATGAAGTACTTTTTTTTTCACCAATCTTTGAAAAATTTGTCAAAAAAGTACAATTATTTAGAACTTTTTTTTTTACAAATATTTTTTTTTCAAATATATCAAAATATCAAAATTTTGACTAGAATTATTTAAGAATGTAAGAAAAGGTTAAAATTTTCAGAAAAAAATTATTTCAAATTTTCCCAAAAAAAACGTAGTGTAT
>JAQGCA010002514.1:0-13721 GCA_034698945.1 Protaphorura quadriocellata | reverse complement strand
GTTGGACAAACATAGGATTCATCGTCTGCCTTACGGAGCCTTGGAAACTCTTTAGGACTTTGGATTCTATCCAACAAGTTCCCTTCGAATTGTCATATTCTTGAATCAAATCTTCATGAAAAGTACAAGATGGAATGGCGACCGTACATTTATGTAAACTACAGAATATTAAAACTCCGATGACTGTAAAGTCAAAAATCCCAAATATTGAACGAGTCATTGTACAACTGTATTTCCTTGCAGATTTGAAATGGGTATTTATACATAACCTGACAGCAGATGTTATGTATGCAAAAAGAGCACAAATCAATATTCTTATCTTCTGCTACAGGTAAATTCGGACAAGAGGAAACCTTTTTATCTTTAGACCGAGAATGTATTACTTAGTGCAAATATTAGTCATGATATGAATGATTTGCATTTCTTAGGTATTTGCATAGAATAACTTCGGATATAGCACTTGCACAGGTGACAGGTTCGGATCTTACAAAGCTTTTTCTAACGAAATTTAGGAAATAATCTACTACTAAGCAAACACCAGAATTAAGTTGAGTAAATAGCTTCTGTTTTCTTCGGAAACAAGTCTGCAAGGATTAGTCAGTTCAGCGTCCGCATCATTTAGAATTTTTTTAAATAGTCTTCGTTGTGTACAATGATTTCGAAATGAAGGAATGACACATATTGACGTTAGTTGGATTTAGTTTTGAGTGAACAATAGAAAAATAAGGAAGTACAAACTGTTAAAAACTCAGATACTGGATGGTAAATAGTTGTACTCCTTAGCCCTTGTATATATTACGTACAAAATTTGCATTCGGATCTTCTTTGTCATTAGACACACAACAAACACTGAAATGCAGTACATAATAAACAGTCCAGATGGATAGAGCCCGTGGTATTGAAGAGTGGTTCAGAGGGTTTGAAGAGTGGATGTGAGGGCGTGGAGAGTGTTTTGGGGGGTCATGAGAGTTGTTGGGAAAGTCTGGAGGATGGTTGTAAATTGAGACTGTGGATTGGGGTTAAGAGAGTGTATAGGGTGGTTAAGAGTGTCTTTAGCGTTAGCATCTTTTTAACATTAGGGGGCGTTATCTCTCCAACATTACATATCATATCACAGCTTAACGGCGAGGCATTCTTATAAAAAAAATCAGATTTTTCTCTCCAAAGGCCTTGCCAGTGAAAAATCGACTTTCTCCAAGCCAGTCCAACAAAATTTTAAAAATTGCATAAAAATATTGCAAATAATATCATCGGCGGATTTTTCGAAAAAAATTATTTTAGCCGCGTTTTCGTCAAAATATCGTTGGAAAATCTGTTTTTTCATGCCGATTTTTAATTACACTCGTCAGGACCGTTACGCGCATCGGACCTTCGAGCGGAATGGCTCCCTAGATCCTTCATTAGATTCTCTACAAAATGCATATCTTACTTTTTGTTCCACTCTTTCAGAGTGAGCTGCCCAGGGGGGCAGGCAAAAGTTACGTGCCACCCTGTACATAATTTTTATAATTTGGAGTCAGAGTCAGAGAATTCTTTATTAATCTCATAATGTTTCATAGCCCAAACAATTCAGTATAATAACTAAACTGATTTCCATTAGGTGTAACATTATTCCGATATTAATGTAGAGTAGACAGGCGAAAAAATAGTTTTCAAATGTTCCTACTCCCTGAATGAGCTTTTTTAAGAGTTATTTATCAAATATTGTATTTTTTTTAATTTTAGATACATAATTTTTAATATCATTGTTTTGGTGAAAGATAGTAATTATTCTTAAAAGTAATAAACAGGTCTTGTTATACAGAACAAAAACAGAAAAGCTTATTGCCTCCTAGCAGTGATAAGCGAATCAGATCTCTTTTCCATATAGTATTGAGATAATGTTTTCTTGAATCTTTCAACAGAAGTATTCAGGGAGCGCACCTTCGGTGGTAGCAGATTCCACTCATGTGCCGATGCATAACGAATTGAATATTTAAGGCACTGGGCTTTATGTCTTGAACTCTGGGGTCCTCGTCCTCTCTAGTCAGGTGTGATTTGGTAAATAACCCATACAAGGATATAATGTTAGTACCAAATTTGATCATTTTAAAAACATTTACACACGTCAAAATATGTAGACGTTCGCTGACTGTAAGAATATTGCATTTCTCATGCATTCCATGGTAGTCAACATTCTTGTGAGCTTTTGCACACTATTTGTTAGCCAGTTTTCGGTCCGTATCAGTTTTAGATGTGGCCAAGTTCGTCTTGCAACGAAACTTATTAGTGAGGGGTTAAAAAAAACTCAGTGTAAGCTATTTAATTTGTTCTGTAGCATGTGAAGTTCTCCATCACAAGCAGATCCCCAAATTACAAAACAGTAGTTATTATTGGTGAAGGCGTACGTCTTAATCGTTAACGCATGGAAATCAAGCAGATAAAATTTATTAAAAATTGTTTTGCCAGAGAAAATGAAATACTATACCAAAAAATTCTGTCAATTATCGCCTTGCCTTTTTTTTGGAATGGTTGCTTTTAATTTGGCCTTAGCGATGACAATCGTAGTAATAATGAAAGTAGAGCTTAATCCAAAATATTTGTGTGCTGTAACATTATTTTAATGATTTCTTTTTACAGGTGTCTCAATACACAACCTCATAATATTTATTTTTATGACTTGTACACGTACCGGATAAGACACGAATTCCCGGTATATGTGTCTTGTCAAACTGTCTACTATAATTGTAACCACTAATACAAACATTACATAAATTCATCGATATACCATGTCTATTTGTTTTGAACAAACAAAGAATATTAGGCATTTCCCCCTAGAAGGAAATTTGGCATGTTGTTACTGTCATACTAAATCAGTTCTCGTTATGCCAAGGAAATGTGTGATGCAGTCTTCTGTCCTACTAATCAGCGTGTCAGGACTTTGGGTATGTAATGTATTTTTGCAGTTTCAGGTTTTCATACTTATTTTATGAATTTTACCGTAATCGAAGCTAATATTATATTCAAGGCCCAAGGGACTAATTAATTCAAGCGCCGTGGAAAACCCGGAGGTTGTGTCGACAGGTTCAATGCTTACGGAATACAGTTATTCCTATACAATTTATTATTTCGATGATCAACGATAACGCTTTTGAGCCGGAATTGGACTGTCTTTTGATATTTATTGTACATAACTCAAAATTAACCGATTACCCGGTAGGTTATGAATCACCCTGTGTACAATATCGTTGTTGTTCAACGCCCATAGGCTTCGACCTATGGAAATTGGACTCGAAAATCACCTGGGCTGTCAAGGCTTCGATTCCTACTGACCTTACTTTTATCACAAACTTTTTCTTGCATTAATTAAACGCACTAATTTATGTGAGCCAGAAAAACATTAATGCGTTATATGAACATACGAATTAAAAATAAACTAAAGTTAATTTCAAAAATTCCACTTTAAAGTTTGACTCAACGTGAGAAATCCATTAAAAAATCGCGCCCGACTTTAATTGGCTTCAAGGGTAAAATGTCGTCGTCTGTCTTTCTTTAGGACATGTGGGTAGTGCCTCCATTACTAATGCTCATAACCAGACCAACATTTTTGTGTAAAAGCTGTAGCAGATGACTCCTATTAATTTATATGCTGAGGTTCGTCCCAAATACACATACACATATAAGGGAAGTATATGTGTATGCGTCCCTTCATGCTGTAGCATATAAAAAGGCCCCCCGTGCTCCAAGCATTTATTCGTAAAATAATTTATATTAATAATAACAAAAGCTTGTGTGGTGTCCACGAAGCAATAAATTTGTAAATTGTAAAATGTACATGTCCTTTATTCAGAGAGAAGTGTCCAGGTCAAAGTGACTACAACCAACATTACGAAGACGAGTCCGGCCAAACCTTTCGGTGTAAAAATCTGTAAATAAAACAATTATTTAAAACTTACCGATGACACAAAAACCAAATACTCTAATGCGTGACGATTCTCACAATTACGTACGTACGTTTTTGTAAATTGAGTTGGGAAAATGATCGTCATTTGAACTGTTACTTGTAATTGATTCATCGTCTTTTAAATATTTGTCAGGATTCGTCCGGACAGGGGCAGCCATTAGACCCTTGAAAGAAATGCATGCATATATTAATTTACTCGTTAATAGATTCCTATTTTCATTTCTGATTAAGAATGAAAAAGAATTACCCCAAAAATTTTATTTTTCTTTTGTATACTAGGTAGAATCTGAAGATCCGATAGAGTTGTCTCTTTCTCAGCACAATTTATTTCAACATACTTTAACGGAGTTTCATTTCCGCCGCTGCTCAAATTCTCAACTTTTGTACCATCCAAATATTTTGCATAGATTGCCCGATTATTGCTAATTTTTCTCTCCCGAACTGTAATCGCACGTACTTCAGGTGACTCAGGAGGTATTCCTTCTTGTTCGTCAGTCGCAACAGTAGATTCATCTTCCTCTAAATGTGTGTAAGGAATATGTACGCCCACATGGCTGATTTTTCGAAGTACATTTACAATATTGTAGTGAGTCGATTCTTCTGATGAAAGTGACTGATTTTGTTTAGTATCGTGCACCATTTCAACGAATCACCTTTCCCAGGAAAACACAGTATAAATTAAATGTGTCACGACTATAACTTCCTGTGAATTCAAAGGTAATTAGTAAAATAATCCAACTCTTCTTGAAACAAATCGATAAATAATTAAAATTAAAATGTATTCAATTAATAATTCTTCGTTCACAAATATTCATATTATTATGACACAAAGTCGTCCGAATAATTTAATGGTCTCGAGTCAAAAATGTTCCGTCTGACGTAGAAAACAATTAACCGTTGAACTGTGAGGTTTGTGAATGATTGTAAGTCCAAGGCTAATCGTTTATGGTGTATTCTGTGCTAATGGTTGGTAGTTAATCTGCGAAGATTATTTTATTATCTCCAACATGGTAGGTGGGAACAGTACAAGAATCGTATTATTTCTCTTGTTGAAACTTAATCCCATACTACGGGTTGGCAAGGCCTACGCACGTGTATGGTTGAGCTTAATCTTTTAGTTCCGTTCAACTCGATCCATCAAAGTCAAAATTCCCGACACGACCGTCAGAATGAATTATTGATTTGGCTCTCAAATGCACAATATAAGCTGAAATACAGATGTTAGTGAATTGGAGAGCGGTTGTCCTGTATTTTTCCTACGAACATACATACAACCATATTAGTGGGAAGTCTTAGGGTTTTGTTTTCCTAACAAACAATAACGTTTTTAGAATAGTGAAATTTGGAACAAACGTTCTTTCTTTAAAACATTTCTTCACAAGATCTCCTATAATCTAAGAGGATGATGAGGGTCCTAGGTTACAAGTTATGACACTCAAATCACACTGCTTTAATCATTCTATGTGGTCTGCGTTTGCATGTAACTGGAATCTGTTGCCGAAAAAGTGCGCTCATTGTACACATCCTTAGAAGGTTGTCGTAAAACGCTATCGGTATACATAATTAACAAAATGGTACAGGGTAGCGACTTTGGTTAGGACAGTGAAATCTTATCATAGCGTAAAGCGTTGCGGTGATAAAAATATGAAACTCTGCACAATTGTTGATATTGCGATTGTGTACAAACTAAACCTTTTTTTTACAAATTTTATAATTCAAAAGTGAATGTGAAATATTAACTTAAACTTTGAAAACGTGAATGAGGAGTTTCTAGAGTTTTAATTTCTTTTAGACCCATCTCACAGGGGTTAAAAAAGAATCCATGGACGTTGTTTCCGAAAGTACGATGTCCAGGATGAGCAACTGTTTCGTAAATCGTCAAAATCAGAAATCGTTTGAAGTGTTTTCCTCCAAAATAATTCATTGAATCAAAAATACAAAATAGGAGTAAATTCTTTCATTGGATAAATTCTCATTATGCTGGATGCATGTGGAGAATCGCGAGAGCCGAAATCAAATTGTCGGGAAGCTGACAGTGGGGCAGCCGACTGTTCGGAAGGTCACCCACAAGATTTTGGGCAAAAAAGTTAAGATGAAACTCTAGGCCATGGCCGCACACCCTTACACATCACCTATCGGACGCGAAAGTGCAGTACGCGCTAGTAGCAATGTGATTACTGCACTTTCTGATCTTCAAAAATATGCCATAAAAATTTGAAATATTTCTGAGGTGGCGTATATTTTTTACCAAACAGACCGCAGAAAACATTTTTTTAGAGAAGCGAATCCAAAAAAAAACCACGGGACTTATGCGAGGTTATATTATTGGACTTTCTTGTTTTTTTTAAGGTTTTTGTCCCGAGTCGATCACAGAGGTCAATGGCGTGGTCCTGAGTTTTCCTCACTGTGTCCGAGCATGGGGTAGACTTTGAACTTTGACAATTTACGAAGGCACAGGGAACGCAATTTTTCTTCAAGTGAACGTTTCAATAGAAGGTCAATATAGTAACCTGCATTGGCGTTTACACATTTACGGACCCCAATCAGGGGAAGCGCTCCAGGACCGCTTAAGCGCCGACTTCGAGAAATGACTTCTAGAAGTTCCCGGAATTGAAACACCATTTTCGAGAATTTTTCCCACCTCCGGATACAATTAATTTTTCTTTGTCCATTCCGACAATTAAGCGCAAATATCCATTCGACTCGAGCAACCACTAATTCCGACCTTTTACCTTCTGGAGCACTTCCATAAAATTTTTGAAAATGTAATTTATAGTATGGCTGCAGACGGCACTTTTTCGGGGTCTGAACCTGTTTTTGGCTTGAGTGGGCCTCGGATTTAACCAGACGACGTTCTCTAACTTTGTTGACATCTTTAGGCACTGCGAACTCGGAATTGTGGAAATTATGACCTCCAAGGCGTTTCACTATCTCACTCTATGTCAATCCTCGACCCTCAACTGTCAAATCAATTGGCGAAAATTATAAACTGAAAATTATTCTCGACTTCAGAATCGTTTTGTACTCATTTTGGTTATTTCGAAATTTTCCAGTAAAATTTTAATTGCCTATAAAATGTCATACAAACTTGCCCACGAAGGAACGGCGAATCCTCAGTATTGATACTTAAAACTACTTACGTTCTAAGTAATAAAAATGACGCGATTCCAGCGTGAATCATAAAATCCTGGAAAGTCGTGTTACCCGAATACAAATTGTCCTCATGGAACCAATTAGACATTATGCTGACAGCTCGTTCTATCGCGGATTTTGAATGGAGGCGGTAGACCCCTTTGCCAAGAACTAAGGGCAATGTACCACAGATAGACAGATAGATAAATATATAGTTTATTCAAGTGACGAGATAAACATAACATGTACGAACCACATTTTTTTCAGAAACCGGTCACCCTAATACTAATATAATTAAAAATTGTTGATTGATGTTAAAAATAAATGATACAATACATAGGATCAGTGATGAATTTAGATTTGTGAATAAATTACACAATACTGTAACATGATAATAATGTAATTGGTAAATTGAACTCCAATCGATTATCATATTTTAGCCTATAACACAACCGTTCGTAGATATAATTTTTTCGACCTAATCCTGATATCCGAAACGGTCTTGTGTTCCAACATCACAATGTTGGCTAACCTACTGGCTCAGAGCAAAACGCAGTACAGGAATTGTGAAGGCCATATCGGGAAGCTCTGCAACGATGAAGATGTGTTGAGTTTTCATTCGGATCCAATCCATCACAAGGGTAAAAAAGTACAGTTTCAGATGTTCAAGGCCCAAATCCAAATGCATTCCAAAAGAGTTCCACAGTATGAACTAGATCCAATTCACGTTTGTAATTGTTATTAGCTCACCAGGCTCCAGGTCTTCTGTCTGTACAGAAAGACGAATTGAATATTAGGCGGATCACTATGTGGGATCGTGGGATGTGGTGAGATGCACTGTATGACGTCGTCCTTGAACCATGACTACTGGAACTGCCCACGTTGACGGAATGGAATTATTTTCGTTTTTGTGTTTCAGTGAAAACCGTATTTAAACCAATTTACGGGGAAAAAAACACTGAAATTTAATATCAGTTAGGCGCCTTCGAATCCCAGTCCGTGTGAGGTGCCCTCGTTGAGTCGCAATCGTTGTCCAACACATTGAGAAAATACGAGATAAAATTTGATCATTCGTAATAGATATGGAAAGTTCGTATTCATGCAATTTTGACTAGGTATATTCTCTGGTGAATCCGATCGTTCCAAACTAATGGTTGAGTCATTGCTTCTGTCTTGACAACCGGGACGAGGCTGTACCACTAATTTGTGTACTAGTAAGGTCTCCATTGGCAGATCTCTGTAGATGTCTGCAAATAACGTATACAGAATTCCGCATATTGCTCCTATTCAACTGGCGCGTGGCTTGTGGACGCACGCGATTTTACGCGTAACCCTAAGATTCCCAATGTATTGTGTTTTAATGATTTGAGGCCAATTACTCAGACTGATATTTTTAGTAAAATATCTGAGTCTTATGTCGCTGATAGGATTTTAAATTCAGTAAAGCATAAGCTTAGCCTGAGCTAGTATGATTCAATCAAGGGATCCTCATGCCATCTCCTTGCGAACTGATAGATTCTGTAGCTAAAGCCACTAATGATTCAAAACTAAAACCATTTCACATAAGTTAGACTTGCGTAAGGCATTTGATTCGGTTGATCATAATGTTCTTGCAAATACGTTGATCGATTATGGTGTTAACTCGTATGATGTGTTGTGGATTTGTGAGTTCTTGAACGTAAGGACACGGAGAGTTCAATTTAAATATTTAGTTTCTGATTGTCTGGAGCTCTGTTGTGGTACTCCACAGGGTACAAAATTGGCTCCCCTTTAATTCCTAGTATGGATTAACATTACTCTTGAAAGTTTTGTTGAAAAATATAACGGTAGCAATTTCAAAATTTTTGGTTTCGGTGACGACTTACGTTTGTTTACTTGCGAGATGCACTTTGAGGCATCAATGTGTAGTGCAGAGAAATTGGTCTAGTCATTCATGGGAAAAAATGTTATTCAATGCTTTTTGACTTCAAAATGTCACCTCGCCATGGGTGTTATACTTTTTCATGGGGGAAGGTGAAACTACCCAAGTTGACGAATTCAAGATTTTGAGTATCTTATTATCGAATAAGTTGGACTGGACTAGTCATATCGATAACATTATTCAAAGGGGTAGCCAACGTGTTCTTACGATGAGAACATTAAAATGTTACGGTCTTGATCGGAGTGAAGCTTGTATGTTTATTCTTGTTATATATGACCTATTCTCGAATATTGCTCCGTAGTGTGGGGTCCAGCATTACATCCTTATTCTACGCTGGCCAAGTTTGAGAGAAGATGTCTTTCTAATGTTCTTGGTAAAACTCAGTTAAGAAGGGGTGGTAGAACTTGTTTAGAACTGTTAAAACTCGAATCACTTGAGCAAAGGCATACTAATTGTGTTTTTTAATTTGGTCTAAAGTAATACTTCACTGATCGTTTTCGTATTCTCTTACTAATTTCTTTTACCAGCTCCTTCAATTCCAGAGAGCTCAGGTTATTCTATAACTGTGTATACTTAAATATGCAATGTGTGCCTTATTGTTCCCCTAGACCTCCTCCTTAATATACATACATACATTCTTAAATAGATATACCTCCACGTGTATTCCAACAAGTATTAAGCTACTCAATAATGAAGTATCTAGCCAGCGTAGATTATTCGGGTATAATTTAAATTAAGGTATAGGTATAATATAAATTTTATAATTCTTCCCTTCGACTTTCAGGCAATGGGAAAGTTTTGTGTTCTCATGAGTGTGATTTAGTTCCATTGTGTCGGCCTTTTTCGTATTGGTCGAATAAATATTTAGTGAAATTGAATTTTTTTGGTGAAATTTGTTCCCAAATGATCTATTATCCGTTCGAATGTTTACAGAATATTTCTACAAAAAACAAACAAAAAACAAACACACATTTATAGTCGGATGTACACGAAGGCTTTACGGACTATCATATTGTATTTATTTATTTCGTTGTGTACTTCGTATGCTGTATGAGTCAAATTACCATTTGGACTATAGAGCAGTTGGCTCTTTAGTTTTGTGCGAAATCATCAATGTATTGGAAAGGGGCGATATTTTTGTATTTTTATTATATAGGTTTATAGGTAGACCCGAACAACATTCTTTAACTCTGCATGTTATGTCAATCCGTTCTCTGCTTCTCAGCCAGGGTATTGAGATTAGACTGGAATTTTATGTCCACTCACAACATAGACCAAATTAAGATCTCAGACATTTGCACTCACATCACACACACACACCATCACACTCATCCATACCCCATTCCGCGCTCATTTCAGCGAAAAGACATTGCTACACACACAGAGCCTAAAAACCCACACATCAGTTGACCCATCCAGCTGTCCAGCCAAAGCATCGAAGCTTTACTCATGTAGTACCGGATTCCCATGCACTACACTATGATGGCCGGACTCGAATATTTCTACGTTATTCTAATACTGGTGAATTATATTGATTAATCGTGAACCAGTTTTATGGTTTAATTGACTCAGTTGTTGGTTACTGGCGTGGTATGAATGGTGAGCAGAGATCGGGGGAATAAAAGAAGGAGACACGAACAAGACAAAACGTATGCTGGTGTAACAATGTATACAGTTTGATATATATTTAGTTTAATGTGGAGTAATAGCTTGTACAACTCATATTCCAAATGAGGACTGTCGGACTTATACCTTTACAAGTAATATAGATGGTGTGCCGACGATGCAGAATCGAGATTGCGTAGATCAAACGCTGAAAGACTGTGACTGCAAGATATGCATTTTTGAGAATCTAATGAAGGATCTAGTTAGATATTCCGCTTGAAAATCAGGCATGCGTAGTGGCGATGACGAGCTCTTAATTAAAAATAGGCATAAAATTTTTTAGATTTTTTTTAGAAATTTTTGATTTTTCAACGGTATTTTGAAAAAAATGAGCCCAAAATACATTTCTCGAAAAATATGTGGATGCCACCTTTTTTGCAATAATTTTAAAAAAATTATAAAATTTTGTTCGACGGTTCGGTGAAAGTCGATTTTTCGGTGCCATGCCAGGGCATTTTGTTCAAAAAAATAAGATTTTCTCCTCCATATGCACTGGTAGCGAAAAATCAACTCTCTCTAGCCCATCCACTAAGTTATTACAAAAAAGGTGGCATTGTGAGATTTTTCAAAAAAAATTGTTTTGGGCGCGTTTTTGTCAAAATACCTTTTAAAAATCCATTTTATCATGCCGGTTTTTATTTAAATGCTCGTCCGCGCCGCCACAAGCGTCGGAATTTTAAGCTGAGTAGCTCCCTAGATCCCTCATAAGATTCTCTACAAAATGCATATCTCAATTTTTCTCAGGCTCTCCCGGATTGCGCTGGCCAGTTGGCGGCAAAGGTTATGCGTGACCCCGTATATATCTCTATTAAATCTGGCATACAGTCATATATGTCGAAATGACGTTCCCTTCTCAAAAATTATACCGAGATTTACCGTAATAATTTTTTTATATTTGGGATGTGGTTTTTATGAACAGAGGCTAATTTTAATTTAGTCCGTTGGATTCTATATCGTGTTACACATTACTTACTAAATACAACTCTTTCAACAATTGCTTATCACAGAAATAATGCAGTCTGGAGATATAATAATTTGTTTACTGATGATCGTGACATTTCAACTCTAGAAATGACTGATTATATTTGCCTCCGAGTAAATGCCATCTTAGCTTGCATTTCAGACTTTCTCAAGAGATTTCTTCAGGGATTGGCACTCTCACAAGAGAAGCTCACGACATGACGATCCAAACCCGCCATTCGCTTTCTCACACCATTTGGGACCCCTTGACAGAAATTGTTAAAATTCGCGTGTCCAAATGAAGTTCTTTTTCCGCCTACCTTTAAAAATTTGATTGAATAAATCCCGAGGTTACCCACCTTTGAATTTTTTTAAATCGTGTGTTAAAATGCATGCTGTTTCCGGCGTTTTTCATATCGCTTCAGTGTAGAGAGGTGCCCATTAGCGTTGTAGAAAACTTTAAAAAGAAACCCAGACAATTTTTTTCATCTAGATTTTATTTCCCTTAAGTTCATTCGTATATCCAGTCAAAATCTTTTGTAATGCATCTAATGCGCATCTCTCAACATTGATGCGAAATGAAAATCGCCGGAAACAGACGCGTTTTAGCACACGATTTAAAAATGTTCAAAGGGAACATGATTCTTTTAATCAAATTTCCGCAGATATGCCAAAAAAAGTACTTCATTTGTACAGCGACTATTAACTATTTTCATGTCAGGGGATCCTAAATGGCGTGAGAAAGTGAATGGCGGATCTAAGTTGGACCCTCATGCCGTGAGCTGCCGTTGTCAGTTTCAACTCATGTCCAATCTGACAAGGTTGGATTTTATTTCATTAAAACAAATGTGATCATGCAAGATAATACTATATCTATATGTACCACATCTGCCAGTTGTGTTATTAAATCTGTTTCCGAAGAAATTTCTTGAAATACAAATGTCATCATTAGAATCATATTCAATTTATTGTCAAAATTGGCCTTAGAGCCAGCCCTCTATTACATCAACAATCCTTCGAATGTTACTCAACACATATGCCTTAAGTATAGTTTATTATTATTTGTAAAAAAAATGCGTATTCCTTGACTTTCTTTCATTTTATGTATTACATACCGTACACGTATAAATTCAGAAGATACACGCTTTGGCCAGTATCTAACCTTTGTTCCTTCCATAGCTAATATTACGTTTTAATTGCTTTTGAGTCCGACTAGACATTTTCGTAGAATCTAGTTTTAGTAGCTGAGAATCACACTCGAACAAAAAACTGGACTAATTAGACGTGCTCACTCTATAAATTATTTTTATACATAAAATTCAAATGACGTGTAAATGTATGGAAATACCAATCCACCTCTACTAACTGGTTCCACTCCTATTTAAATTCATGGGTCACCCTGAAGGATAGTTTAACCCGCATTTGATTGTATTTTAATGATTTGTATAAATTACCGTTAAGTTCATTCGCTTAGACATACCAAACGGTACTCTAAATCTAATCCATCAAAGCTAGGGAGATTAATGTAATCTGGTATTATAAATTCTGGAAATTTCCTTATGATTAGATAGGAGAAAAAATTTAATTACACTATGATCTACTATCAAGCTCTTTTGATTTCCTGGGGTGTTTCCCAATTCCATATAAAGAGATCCCGATGGAACTCGTGAGTTCAGTTCCAACTCCGACCTCAAATTCTCCTATTCCAATAAACCAAAGCAATAATAAATTAAACACCATGGAAGTCCCAAAAACATTCGCCTTCTTCATTCTGGTTCTTGTGTGTGCCACAGTGATCACCAAAGTTGTAGCCGACGTAAGAAATTTATTTGTAAAATTTAATATCTGAAAACCAGTAACATTTATTAATTTGTACGTAATATATTTCTTAGAAAAACCCAGACGGCCGATGCACTCCATTTCAATATGAATTTGGACCTTGCAGAGCATGTTCACAACATGGTTGGTGCAATTCAATTCAATTCAATTCAAATTTATTCATCGCAAACAACACCCTAACAGTGGAATTACATTGAAGCTCAATATAAAGTAAGTTAGGTATAATTGTTGACTACAGAGTCAATACATGAGAGGTCACAG
>JAQGCA010002513.1:0-13724 GCA_034698945.1 Protaphorura quadriocellata | reverse complement strand
TAGGAGAGGTTAAAAATTTCAAGAAAATTAATTTTTGGAGAAGATCGCATACTTGATGAGTCCGAATCCATATGTTTATATAATACTAGATAACGACTCTGGGAATCACCCAGGCACAAAAGTGGGAATAATTAGCCCAGCTTACCCTACTAGTGTTGCAATCGCTGTTTGTAGTACGAAAGGAACCTAAGTATATTTCCTTCGATATACCAGTGCTAGGAGCAGAATTCCGCACTTAGAAGAGAAATGATTGTGGATATTGGTTGTGATGGCTCCACAACATATCTGCCAATGGAAATGGATCCCTTGTGTGAACTTCAATATTTCCAGGAGCTCTTTCTCCAGTTACGGATTTCTGTGGTTGAACCACAACGGAAATTCCCACTCGGCACAAATAAACGTTCGTCGTTTCCTCCGTTGGCCCCCGGCATTATCACTCCTAATGCAAATGAGTTCGCTTGGTTTAAATTAACAATCTCTTCTTACGAGTACATCCAACTATCTACATAACAGCAAACGAAAATTCATGAGGATATTTAAAGGATTGGATTTAGAGTTCTTCAAGTATTTGCACAAGTTAATCCGGGCATTAATATACACTCCATTTCATCCCATAATACTAACATGATCGATATTTCTTCCGGCTAAACCATTTAATTAGAGAGATTGACTCGCTTCAACTTTCCTTCCAAGTCTCAAGAATTCCACTAGGGACGAGCTGGTTTCGGTCGTTCTACACCGGCAGTAAGAAACCAAATGTATGAAAATTTTAAGTATTGTGTATTGTGTAATTTAGATCCATCCCCGGCAGACAAAATCACTTAAAAGGGGAGAAAGTCTCCATTTATGACCGACAATGAGCAAATAGTAAAGGAGGCCAGTATATATCATTATGTAATTTAGTATAGATATGGGCAGCTTGCCCAGCTCCGTTATGATTACTTCATATGCCCGTGTTTATAAAGTTTACCGCGAACCCTACCCAATCAAAATAATTTTGAAAATCAGTCCGGCCTATAATGTAATGTCAATTAGAGTAAACCCTGCATAATCAGAGAAATCTCCAGAGGGGAAGTAACATGCTACCGCCTCGTAGCGACGTTAGCCAGAATTTTTTTAAAGTCACTTTCAGATACAACTACTTGAGTGTAGGTTTAGGAAAATGTTTGGATGATGCTTAGACTAAATCCCTTTGTTGTTGAACGTAAGCATTCAAACCCGAGCCTGCCGTCACTCTCCAAATATTTACTCAAGTGAATGAATGTGAGGGTGCTAGGAAGGTATTGAGAAATCTAAGCCTTTTAGAAGAAAGTTGATGCCGGTTGGTGGTAATTCTTAGACGGCGGCTGCCCTCGTCTAAAGTCTTGTTTCACTCGTATTTGATACGCACCCAGCTCTCTCTCGTTCTCTCTATTTGTGAATGAGTTAATGTGCAAATAAACCATGAAATATGATACACGGAACGACGCAACCGAGGAATCCACGTTTCTTTGGAAGTCAGGGATCACTTATTTGGGAAGAGCTATGCAAACATGTCAGGAGAAAGTAGGACAGACACATTACACTTAAAATTTCCGAATCCGGAAGAATGATTCCTTTACGTTACGGTCAATAATAACATTTAGGAAACTTTGATTGAACATAATTATATACTGCTGATGTAACATTTCTATAATCGCGAGGCGTCCACTGAAGAGTGAACGTTGATCGGAATACTCAAACTTTCTCTTGTACAGTTAGCATACCAATTACTAATTAATTGCACGTTTATATTGCAAAATAATTTCAAATTCCGGCCTGTGGAAAAAGTATATAGTCTGAATACTAGAATTTTGACATACTGTTGTATAGTGCAGCAACTGCTGAAAGATGGTCTTTGGAAAACGTCTCGTTTCTGTTACCTCTTTAGAATAGAATAATAATAGAAGGTTTATTTCCGTATCAAAGTTATAAGACGTTCTGTAATCATGTAATTCAATATAATTACTTCAAGCCTTGTTTTCGCAACTGGACACAATTTTCTAGTATGATTTAAAATAATAAAAAATTGTGAGAAAGTGGATTTCACACAGGTAATAACAAAAACAAATTAATAATAATTTCGATAATATTTTGAATCAATATTGTGTAAATACATAATGTCAGCCCGTAGTCTCACGTAATGTTGTAGAATACCGATCTCAAATTCTGGTAAGGAGGAACTGCTTCGAATTTCAAATTGGAGGTCGTTTAAAATTTTGGCAACACAATATTAGAACGATTTTCTACCGAAGGTAGTTGCACATTTATGTTTGTTTTGGGATATGTGGACAACTATGATCATATTAGAACGAAAATGATACAACTGAGGCAGAGTAATTTGTTAGGAAACTGACAATAAGAGAAAATTGATAAAATATTTTTAAGAACAGGATTTCAACAGAACTGTGGTCACGTGATTAGGTATACAAAGTAGAGCAGGAGTACAAAGAATAGTTACCAGTTCTAGTTCTAGTTGACAATATTAAGTCGGCCTGAGCCTCGACTAGAAGGCTTAACTTTGAAACGAGATGGTCAGAATGATAGTGAATGTCTAAGAATGGCTCAGCCCATAAACAGGACATCATAGAATTGAGGTCAAGTATAGTCAAATTAATTTCTAAGGCAAATGTGATTAGAAATTTCATTTGTTGAATAATTGAATTCAACAAAAACGGTACTAGACTACGCCGGTCGACTGGTTAGACAATGCGTGAATTCAGCACGCAGAGTGTAGGTCTATAAAAAGGCGGGCATTTGAATGAACGAAATCAAATCTCCCGACCGACTAGTCTGAGCAATCTCAGCA
Source organism: Protaphorura quadriocellata (assembly GCA_034698945.1). Classification (NCBI taxonomy): domain Eukaryota; kingdom Metazoa; phylum Arthropoda; class Collembola; order Poduromorpha; family Onychiuridae; genus Protaphorura; species Protaphorura quadriocellata. Next base: position 10,897 of record JAQGCA010002513.1, on the reverse strand, counting down.
GTTAATCTTTCCTTTACACGAAACGAAACGAAGAACAATGAGAATAGAATGCACATGGACATGTATACGAAGAAGATGCCAAAACCAAAATCAAGACCAGTTCCCTCTTAAGTCTTTCTGTTCCAGTCTGCATTTAATGTTTGATTGGAAAGCATCTGCCGCTCAACATTTATCTTGAGTGAGTAACTTTATTTCTGCGGGGAAGAATACTACGTACTCCATAGGAGGATTCCCATTTCCTCAATTTGGAAAGTAAATCGCTAACTTCACTTTCTCCCCAAACCCCCAAGTTTCTTCTCTTCCTTTTTTTCTCTTCACATTCACTTAAATGCATTGCAAAGCTTGAATTGTCTGGAAGAGGGAAGAAGAGAAGGAAGGAACCCTGGAAAAAAGTTAATCCTTACTTACTAAGCAGTACAATCGGAGCGGAAATGCACACAAACCCTCAACTTACTTTTTTTCTTAACTCTGGGAGTCTTTTCGTTTAGGATTTGGGGAGGGCAGGGGGCACTCGTTCTCCAGAAAAAGTTGGCAAATCTCAGAATACATTCCATGGCGACATGGACACGTGAAACTAGCGGGGGGAGAAAGTCCCGGTCTCCAGAGATACCTATTTTAGATTCTAAAAGAATCCATTCACAACATATGATCCGGCCATCCCATGAAATTAAATCTGACCACGAGAAACTCCCCTTTTTAGCTCAGTTATGGTTCTATGCTTTTCGGACTACTGCGACTGCGACCTTCAAGTCTTGGATTCATAACGACAAAGGCATAGTATCAGGAAGTAGTCTCCTGCAAATAAGTTATGGACTGTAAACACCGCACAGAAAGCTCGACGTGCAGCAGATGACCTTTTTTGATTTTGATAATGTCCGAAGCATATATCAGTAAGTTCAAAAGTAAACAGATCCTTATCATTTTGTCCGATTTAATGTTCCTGGGGCATACATACATATATAGGAAGAACCTTCATTGATTATGATAAGATCAAACCAAGTATGTACTTCCTCATCCGACCAGCTCATTCTCATTCTCAACTCTCTGTGTACATAGGAAAACTTCCTACGTTCGGAAATGCGGAGCAAGACCGAAAACAAACAAGATGTGGAAAACTGTCTCTGAAACTGGTAGTGTAAACGAACCCGGCATAGCAGTAGAGCTATGGGAGAAAACCTCCCACTAGGTTTGGTATTCTACTGACATTCACGATTTGACTTGAACTTTTTTTTACCTCATTCCGTAACCATGTTAACTCATTCGACATGTCATCAGTGTAACCTAGCTAGCTGACTTTGTGCAACCCTTCACTTTATATTAAATCTCCTCGTACGCACTCATCCGAATGACATTGGATCGGTGCTTCGAATGTCAACCACACGGTGAGAATAATTATTCGTGCTTGTCTTTTCCGTCCTTAGTGTGTAGTTAATACTTGGGAATTATCCCGAATCCCGACTAGACAGACATAGTATTGAGTAACCTCAAAACCCGAATATAAACTAAGGGTTATACGACTTCAGATAATGTCGACAACCAGGTTTGCATTGCTCAGTTTTATAAAGACACATGAAGAAATTATACAGGTTGAAACTTATAGAAAACTTACGTTCTGCGTGTGCTTAGTTCATGGTTTTAAATCCAGCGTAGTAGCACAGGGTTCCAATCTGCTACCTGTTGGGATGGGCTTCGATTCCCCGGACCTAGTATATCTCAGCCAGACTTTTCCTATACTGTTAGATTTTTACCTTGCATACACAGAGGTTTTTCCCGCTTTCGATAATCACAGATGAGGTAGGAAAGTCTGGTGCCAAGAGGATGCCCAATGACGATTAAATAGAAATTGGGTGCAGTGTAGCGATTGTGCACTATATGCACTAATACATTCGTCAAAATGAGGTCAATTTTGAATCTACACAACAGGGCCTCTGCCCAGCAGAAATAAAAATAAACGATAAGCCATCATTTGGCAAACAATGTGAGATACCCGAATTTTTATGCCTCAACTCAGGGTAGATAATAAAGTCCAGAGCAAGATTATTTGATTAATTTTCCTCATAAGGTTGGTCGATAGTCGTTGTTAACGAATTTGTTTTTTGTTATTTTGCATTTTTGGGTCACCACGATCTCGCCTGACCCAGGCGAGATCGTGGTGACCCAAAAATGTAGAAATCAACAACTTCGTTGTTGCTAACAGAGGGTATCGACCAACCTTATGAGGAAAGTTAAATAATCTTGGTCCAGAGTATAACATCCAGTGTTCCTGCTTATAAATCATGGTGCCTGTTTGGCATTGCATTAACATGTGCTAATATATAATTTGTTTTCAATTATTATATCACATTTCACAAGCCCGTCAATCAAAACTCTGAGCAAAACAGAATTATGACGTCAAACTTAACAAAGATTATAGTGCAGTTGAAATTAATACATCCTTGTCTCATTCTGAAATAGAGAACTAGTAGAAATTATAATAGAAAACGCAGCGTGGATAAAGCCTACAGCATGTCGTGCATTATTCTCATGGAATGGATTTCGAGTAACACGCTGACTAAATTCTGCAGTGGGTTCAGAAGGAGATCCATGAGAATTCGTGCATGAGATGACACTCTTCAGCATGGTTTTGTCAGCTGAGTGAGCTGAGAAGTGTGGAATGAGACGAGAGACACTAACCGCGTCAAATTCTTCTCAACGCAATTTAATGCTTTACATACAATGGAACGCACAAACCCAGTAGCCAAACCACTTTCCTTTTCTCTTTCTCTGTTTTCTCCAAATTCACCGCCCAGACGACTTCGACATATCTTTTGTCTCCGTCGGTAACAAGTGAGACGATCACTGTGGCGTAGTGTGTCTTCTCTTGCGGACGGGTTCCAACTTCCAAAAAATTCAAGATTTACTTAACTGGCAGCCAAGTTGACAGCATTTAAAGATTAGCGGTTGCTTTTAACAGGTTTTCTTTACTGGTGTTTTTCCCTGTCACTGCTGGGGGTACCTTTCCTATGCCGACTGAGAAACCCTAATGTAGTTTCTTGTGTGAGTCGAACTTCAGAAAGACCACAATATGATAGATTGACCACAATAGATTTTGAAGCAAACTTGGACAATGTTGAGGATCCGGCTAAGGAGGAAACACTTGACGTAGGTTCTATCGATCGTGTCCAATTGAGTAATGGCTTTCCGAGAATCCATTTAAAAAATTGCATTGTTCTTTCACTTATTTTCTTGATTGCAGGCACTCTTGACCATATCTAAACAAACAACCATACTTACCTTGAACTTGAGTGAAAAGGTTGGAGAAGAATATCTGACCAACCGTTACAATTTTAGCAAAATCGAGAAATGATGAGTGACCCATATGTTTTTCAAGAAGACACTTGATTCGGTGCCAGGTCATTTCTCAAAAAAGAAGAAGGTTCAGTAACCCCTATCCTGACAATTCCTTTTGGGGAACACAACCGCTTGAAGATGAGCGAAACTCGACGGCAGTGTTCTCCATTTCAATACAAACCTTCGTGCTGCTTGAATATGGAGATCAAATGTCATCTATATTATATTAGCTCGTTGTCGGAGAGGAGAGTGCGGTCTACTTGATTTTACACCAGACTAGGTCCCGTTCTACGACTCCTCTTGAGAGAAAAGACTATTCTCTATGCCCCAAAGTGTAATCTAAAACGGGAACCATAAATATTCATCCATTCCGGCTTAGGTTAAGTTCCTCGCGCAGTTGTGGTCAAGTCAGGCCAAAGTGTTTGTGAAATCAGCTACTAATCAAATTTCTTTGAATAATGAAAATGCATTTGAGAAGGTCCAGCAGAGCGGGACGCTAAACTGGATTATACTCGATATAAATTATAGATACTTATTTTTGTTCGGGTGACTGTTTCCAACTCAACGCTAGCACCATTTCGTGTTAGAATTTAAAATCATTTTCTTGAGATTCTATTCAGTTAGTCAGTATTTTCCAGGGAACTGTAAACTACATTAAATGTATTCACTAAACTGAAAATTACGTGTTTTTGCATGATAGTGCTTCGCAGGTATTCTATGAATCCAAAAATTAAAAGTCGTTCTAAGAAATCTATTCAATAACGCCCAGGCAGTGGTTGGACATATTGAGTACAATTTTCTGCAATGCATCCACACTATTATGGGCAAACATTTAACGCTCTCCGACAGCCTACACTCACGCGTATAAGAAGCTCTAGTGATATCACGAAGTCGCAAAATATAATCAGAGATACGTCGAACTTATTATTTCACGAAAGATACGAATTGAATCACAAGACACAAGTTGAAGCACGTGCGACCGTATATATTTGGTAATAAGTTCTTCTATCCAGCATTTGCATGCTTCTGGAAGCTGCACAACTTTGGCCCCATTATTCTACAAAATACAAACAAGTCTGGGTTGGTGTATCACTCGTTCAAAGAATCATGAAGTCAGACAGAGATTTCGAGATGAAGCCAGTTACCAGACAATTTTCCTCCCCGGCTACGCAAGAATTTAACACAAAAGCATCTTCTATGGATACATTTCTATAAAGCTCACGAGACTGAGCAAAGAAAATAAACACAAATTGTTCAGCTAACCTTGAAGCAACGATTTGTTCATAGTAACGGCAAGGAACCTTGACTACACCGTTCTCTTTAGGTATGCCAGTAGTAGTCCCAATGAGTTGTTACTTATCCGTTGGTGCTTATTACGACAATGGGAAATAGGTCTCTCTAATAAGCACCAAGTTGTTTACAGGATGACGTCTTAGGTCAAAGTAAAGAGTTTGGAAATTGTTTTCACTACCGGCTTACCTATAGGGGAGTTGTTTTATTTACCTTCGTAAGCGCAATTTGTCAGGTCAGTTATGGTCAGTGACCAAATTCCATAAAATAGAACCAACTAACCAACAAATGACTGCCAACAATTTCATAGTTCATCTGTTGAACTAGAAATCCGTAAAATTATTACAGTTTGAAACGATATACAACCAGAGGACCGTTTCAGCTGTAGAAGCTGAGTAGAAGTTAAGGTATGGTTCCGTAAACTTTAGTCGGGTATTGAATGTGTTCTTTTATTTGTCTGGAAATCAATTCGAACTAATGACTCACATAAACCAGGGTGCAGCACGTGGTCATAATAGGTTAATAAGTCTTGTAATCTTTCTTAATGTTCAACGTAAAATTTATTGAAGAAAGCCCTTGGTATTCCGGAAATAGTTTGTAAGGAACGGTTAGCGATGAAACACATTTTCCTGGCAATACTTAAAGAGGAGTCGGCCATTCGATAAGGATTTACAGGTCAGGCTTAGTTCTTCGCCTTCGTCTTTGTCAGGTAACATCTACAGATTTAAAAATTTTAAAATGCCGAATTGATTTTTACAACTTATTGTAGTATCTCGTTACGTCTACTTTTATCGCAATTCTTATCATGTACAGGAAATATATTGTAATGTAATTCCGATGTACATTCTGTTACGGGAAAACTTCTCTCCACGTGCATTACTTTATGTTTCTGATTGTCCAAATTCCATAGCTGTAAAGGTCGAATTCCTTTAGTTATGTATTACCTCAGGGTAAAGGGCTTTACTATTGAATCATGCTTCTTGGACCCAGATGCGTGTTTTCAAATGGAAGGCTAACCTGCTTAGCTCCATCCCTTTACGCGTGCCATTCTTTGGTTAAGATAATTAATTCTGGGTGCAATGTGCTTATATATACACAGTGAGGTAACTTGTAGAGAAATTTCGTCATTTTTTTTCAAAATTCAAATAATTATTTTAGAATGACAAAGCACCATATGAATTTTGCTACCATTTTCATGGTTCACTTTTAAAATGACAGGTTTAAGCGGTCGCAAGTTCGGTAAATTTGTCAAGGTCACGTAAAGGTGCTCGTATGGCGCATAACGATAAAACGTGTAGCTTGAAAAGTCCTAATAAAACATTGCCTCAACTATTTACCTTGTGATTTTGAGCGATACTCTACCACTGAAGCACGACAAGTAACTCAAAAAAATATGATTCAGCTATTACATCCTGGGAACTGCCACACATCGTGGTAGCAGTTATTTTTGTCATCGTCATGCCCTAATTTCTTCTAGATTCCTCGTACTGAGAATGCGATATCCAACCTGCGGAAAGAAACTGGACGACAGCTACACTGTTACAATTCATTCTGTATGGATGGGTAGAGCAGTGAGTCGAAATTTATACGAAGAATAAATCATACTTTGATAAAAGTCGTCTCCATTCTCATTACATCTTGTAATGTCATCACTCGACCAAGAGAATTCCTATCCTTTCCTTATTCTCACAATATGGACTTGGAGGAAGAGAAAAAAATTGTACTTCGGTGACACATTCCAAGACTAACTTTCTCCTCTTATACCGATCCTGTTCAACACAAGGAGTTAGGAATCAAATCGATTCCCGTCAGTCCGTCATATCCTTTCCATTACATTACATTCTATTCTACTCCTCATGAGGACGTAGGAATACGACCATTTAGAAAAAAGTGATGATAGGAAGAAGGACTCTTCACATAATATCAAAAATTGATCTTCTCGCTCTCTTGAGTGTGTGAAATGTGTAGATCGAGTGTGGGGGCTAAAAGGTTACATTCTTGCAAAATGCAAGGAAACATTAATTTGTAAATGCCGAGAAGTTTCCCATACTTTTCAAGAAACTCCAAACTGGGTTATTTCGCATGCCAGCTTTCTGATACGTATCCCGAGTTGGTGACATATTCCAAAAAGTGTGCAAAGAGAAGTTTCACACTTTCACCTATCAATGCAGATTCTATCATATCTGTCACCTCGTTCTCAAAAAATTCAAATTATTGCCTCAACTCATCTGGCACCATTTCCAAGTTAGTTGTAGCACTGTAGTACGGGAAATCGTTGTATATTTTGTTAAATGGGATATTAGGATAACTGGAAAGCTAGATTTCTAATTTTCTTTGAGAAAGAAGCTACGACTACGATATTCGACTATACCTCAGATCAAATGTCAGTTAGTGGGTGAATTTTGTAATCCACTTTTCAAGCGAAAGTTTATTCAGTCGTGAAGCGAAGTGACTAAAATCGATAATAATTGCAATTGGAAATGATATTAGTAATCATTACTTAATTTTCATTCGTGATTATAAATACGACAGACCTTGTTTCCCAACTAGCAATTTGAGTCATTCTCATATATGGAGCAGAACGGTCGTTGCACTGCGACAGAAACCTACATAGCTTTCTCCCATTTCCCGCAAAAGAAAGTTGTTTGCTTAGAGCTGGAGGCCAGGAAACTATTTGGCGGACTTCCAGCTGATTTTCTTCCTCGAGAAAAAAGGAGGACGTCGGTAGCTAAGCCGTTTCATCGAATAAAGGTGTCACTTTTTGTGCTAACCGAAAACGAATATCGTTCATAACATAACTCACTCCATCCTTGACTTTTGAATTCAATGCGATCTTTCCCTTCAATTCACTATTAGTACGACTACCTCTACGGTAGTTCCGGGGCTGTACTATGCACTATGTAAGCATTCCAACATACGTACATGGCATTACATATCTATCATTGCATTTATTGGCAATAGGATGTTTTCCGTGATATTATTTCCGAAAATGATGGGACATAAATAAATGTCTCTGTGTTTGACCTGTGCATTTTCCCCGACCACTTCCTCACTATCGTGCGACAAAATGGAAATGAAAGTTCCCATTTTCTCATAAGTCAGGCCGGACTTATGAGAAAATTCTTTAGGGGCTTAGAGAAAATGATATTTCTCAATGTTGAAGTCATCCATGTCCAAGTCAAGCGCACTCTGGTCAATGCAATAAATAAACTGACCTTTCGAACTTACTAGGAATTTAAGACTATCACGAACAAAATCGATTCATGAAAATAATTTTTCTATCATAATAATTCCCGGTGCTCCATATACCAATATGGTTCCAACTTTTGTACAGATTTGAGTAGACGGGTAGAGTGAGTCAGTGAGTGTAATACTACAAAGTTATATTTACTTCCGGCGATGTTATGAAGTCCGGACTGTGTGTGCGTGTATGCCTTTGAATTACTAATACGTGCACACAATCTAAATATACCCACATGCCCAAAAAAATAAAATATGAAGAAAATAAATAAAAAGATCCACTTGCGGATGGAAAAGAGACATAAAATATATTTAATTTAGATGAAAGTCCCTCCCGGGAACTCTTTGAGTTGAACGGAGAGAAGGAGCAAAAGATACACACAAGAGCGTTCACGTTCCTTTGCCTACAAAGATGGGAAGAAATCGGGATTCCTAAAAAATCCAAAACATGCTAAGAATTCATGATGATGAGGAAGTCTTTTTTATTCTCCTCATGAGTAGTCCAGACGAGTAATGTAATGTAACAGCATGTTATGTTCCGTTAGTTATGATTTGATCAGTAAATATCTCTTCCGCCTTAACTCCACCACTGAGTAAATACAACAGATTCGTACACTTATAACTATAGCCAGGACGCAGACAGGACAAATATGTATTAAAGTTCTAACTATTTTATTTCGGAATGTTGGAATCGTATTACGCACTAAGCATATCAAGTGACATAATCTTAATGTGGCGTCGTAATCCTCAGAAGGCCAATTTTTAGTCAAATTTATGTGCATGTATATTGTAAAAACCGTAAGGGTTAGTGTGAAAATTTTGAGGGCAGAACTACCCAGAATATAAGTATTTTGACCAGAGATTTTTACCTAATCATCATAATTTATTAATAATTCCATTTTGCCCGTCCATGCATATTCAGGGTTGCAAATGTATTTCATGAATTCAACAATTTTATCACCTGACACATAACTTTCATAATTGACCAGACATTTTCTAACATGACTGAATATTCAATATTTCAGTCGATTTGAATTTTATATTATACATGCTGTTATATTATAGTATATTATGTATATCATAGTCAAGAACAATTATTGTTCTTGACTATCAGCGCGTCATTTTTCTAGCCGTAAAATAGTGCGTGGCTGGCATAATATTGTTTGCAAGAAAACTGGAATAATGGATCTAAATTGTGGCGCAACGTCAAACGAAGAAGGCTCGGCAGAAGCGCCCAGCAAGCGCACGTGTAACTCATTCCCTTCGATATATGCACTAACATTGCATACATTCTTAAAATTTAATTTCTACTTTCATAAGATATAGAGAATACTTGAGATTCCGAAGACAGGAATTCTTTGTCTGAGAAACCTTGAAAGTTTCTCCAAAGAAAAACGAAGAATGGAAGCATGGTCTGTCTGCATTAAAATATTTCTCTCAGAAATGACTTGTTATGAGTAAGCACAAAAAATAAAACAAACCAGGATCAAATTAGAATGTGTTGATGTCGAATCTCTAGTACTTTATCACGTCGGATTGAAACTTTCAAAACTGTAAACTGGATATTATGTAGCAGCCTCACTATGAGAGGGGTTCGATCTATCGAACGGACAGTGAAATTTTCTCCATTGGAGACAATTTCTACTTAAATGCGCTGTCTATCAGTACAGTAGGGTAGGGTTCTCCATGTCAAATAAATAGAATCTAGTACTTTTCGTCCTTAAAGCAAACAGACCAATATTTTACTATGATTACGGTGAATATCGACTCAGTGCCAAAAATGTGTAAGTGTATAAGATTGGAAGAATTAAGATGTTATACCCAAATTTTGAATAAAAAACTATTTTCTATCAGAAAATTAGAATTCTTCTCCATGACTTTTAGAGATTGACTCGAACTTATACTAAAAGTTATATAATAAAAGGAAATAAGATGAATAGTGGGAAGTAGCTTAGAAAATCTAGGAAGAAAATCTTCGTTACATCACAGCACATCTTTCTATATCTATCTCCGGTTGGGAGTAGTAACAGTGGTATAAAAGGAAAAAGTAAGAAAGATACGAGGGTTAGCGGAGATAGGAATGAACGGAGAAAAGAAAGCCAAGGAATTCGTGAGCTGATTTCTAAATCATGTCTAAAGGAAACTAAAAGGGCTACATCGTACGCACGAGGCTAGGCCAAACCCTATCCAGGTCTCTGGTCCACTCTCAGTTCTTTCTTAAGAATCTAAACCATCTTTCATATCCCTTAAAACAGAATGATATGATGTTCATGGTTACTCATGTAATGTTCACAGCCGAGGAAGTTGTAAGGAAACCGGTATAATCTGAGCGGTGTCTGGTTAGAGTTATTTCACTAGTACGCCTTTGTTCTGGTCCGCCTAAGGGTTACCATGGAGAGGGGTTTTCGGTAGTAGAAAGGACCTCCGAGAATTATTCGGTCATCCATTCTTGCAGTAGGACAGCATAGTAGACTGCTAGATACGGATTACAGCATAGCCCCATGACCGATTTACCAACTTTTCGAAATAATGACTGCTTTTACGCTTCGATATTACGAGACAGCCCGTAAGATGTGATTCCGGTCACCATTGTCAGTCAAAGTCACAAATTAATTTACAACGCTTGACGAAACGGTATTCATCTGTTAGAATCTTCGAACCACTCTTAATTATCGTACGTCTCACGAATAAGTTAATATTCTCACCGATTGTCTTACATTCTATGAATTCGTGTACGATCCACCTGTTCGTAAGATCTTTTGGACGTGGTTTATGATGGGGTTCATCCGACCCCTTTTCTGGTTTCACTATAAAAACCTAGTACACTTGTTACATTTAGATAAGTGCACTTACAAATGTGTATGAGAAACATTACTTTGGGGAATGTAGAATGCGATGCAATAAAATGGGCACAGAGCGGAACTGAGTCATGGGAGAGAAGAAAGAACAAAAGGAAGAGAGAATCTTAAGGCGTCCAATGTCTCATTGCGAATTTATGCACGAAAGTGTGTGAACGCAGCCGAGGGGTTCTTCCGTC
>JAQGCA010002512.1:0-13727 GCA_034698945.1 Protaphorura quadriocellata | reverse complement strand
AGTAACTTAAGGGCCGTATATGTTCCAAATTTCAAGTTTTTAGCTCACACGGTTAAGAAATGAGAACCATTGGAAACTGTGTAAATAAAAAAGAAGACACCACTGTAGGAGGGATAGTCATTGCATTTAAATGTGACATCCCAGTGTTACACAAATGTCGCCACTAGAAGTCAGAGCAATGGAAATATTGATATAAAATCTCATTGATCTCCCCTTTAAAATTATTCATCACTTGACCCATGTTGTCTCGTAACCGCGCCTTTGCTTTTTACTTCCGGGGCTGAAGGTTTCAAAAAAATTTCGTCAGGTGGTTAAAACAAACAAAATATACAAAAATTCGGCGTCTACATATTCTCAGGAGGAAATGCATACGTTATACTTTAACCAGATCTGGAGGACGCATTTGCACATAAGGTTAACTTAATAACCTTCAGGTAACATAATGACCTTGGGTAACATAATGACCTCAACGAGGGCGTTACCTTTGTTATTAAATAAATAAGGTGTGTGTGGTATCCTGTAAAGGCTGTTCTGTCGTAGCTTCAGAAGAAACTGCGAATTTGTAGATAAATGAGAAATGTGTAAACTAGTTTGAATTTAGTCGGACATCGTATCGCATTTCGAGGAGACAATAACGACAGAAATACTGCTAGGAGTCAAATCTCTGGACTTTGTCGTTTAGACCAGATTGATGTCCGCGCGTAGGGTCAAGAGACGAAAGGATGCTCAAAGTTAGTTCCCATGAAAGAGAGATTTTTGATAGGCTATAAATTCTTGCCCAATCAACCTTTTGTCTGAATCCACCGGTCAGCTCTGTGTTTTGTCCACGAGAGTGACAACGGATTTATGTGAGCTTTGATTACCGTTGTTTGATAGATGACACAGGGGAGACAATAATAGTCAGAGGGTGCGCATTGGACAGCGGGACTTTGACCACAGACACCGAAATTGTGCGTATGTCACACTGCGGCGGATTTTTTTTTGATGACAGGTATTATTATTTTATCCCTCAACAATATCTATGTATTGACTTGAGCACAGCACCACAAAACCATCAAATCACAAGCTCTCACTCTTATAAAATTCTGCTGCTCAATGTATATCTTCACTTTCTCTAATACTGTGAAATTTCAAATAAAAACGGCTGAGAATATTAGTGGGTACACCACCGTTGATTTCACTGGCAAAGCCATAGCTTAAGTTGGGTAATTATTTGAGCAGCTCATTCGCAGATTACGCCGAATCTTAGCACTAGCCTGTGCCTCTGGAATCACAGCTTTTGGAAATCGATGAAATTTGCAGAAAATACCCGACTTAAGCCTGGTCATTCGACTCTGCGAATAGAAACCAGTACACTAATAAGTGTTTGAAATTTGACGGTACACGGAAATTGTAAGGTCAGCACGGCACTGCACCTCATTGTTACACTGCATTGTATTGACTGGCTAACTAACTCCAAATAAATAAGTTTTCTACTTATCTAAATTGAATGGCGATCACTTACAGCACAGCACAGCATGCGCAATTTGAATGAGTTAAATGAAGCATCGCTAACTAATTGGAAGCCCGTTTCGAATTTCTGGGGTAACAAAAATGATTGCTATTGATTTTGGCTGGATCTTTTACAGTTTAATTACACAAGTTCGGCCTTAATCTGAAAATCGATTTCCGTATTGCAATTAATGTTGATGTGTTTGCGGAGTATTATTATCAAGAAATATTTAGATTGAATACAAACATTATAACGTTGAAAGTTCGAACCACACAGCCATTGCACTTACTGTACTATTAGACTTTATTTTGCATTTGCATTTGCACCTTCAGAATATACGTAATTAATATTTAACTACTATATTATATATTACATCGTATATCACTCAATTCTGGGTAGTTTATCCGTATGTTCGTAATTTCTATTTAGAATTTGAATCGCACACAAATATTTTGATATACGTATTTGAATGCTCTAGCTACTTTATGTTCTAACCCTGTATTCCTTCGATGCCACATTTTAGGTTTTAGTAGCTTTCCCTTGCTCAAGTCTTAACAGATATCCCCCAATTGATTGAAGGTTTAAAATAATTGATGTCGCTTCTCACAATCATTCGTAGAACGGCAAATTAGGTTTCAAATTGTAGAATGATACCGGAAATGAAAGAAACTTCATTTACAAAAATGGGACTCATTTTTTAATGTTAAATTTTTGAAAAAGGGAGTACAACCATTAAACCGAAAAGTTATTAAAATTTCGCTGACCGCATGCGCCCGAAATAAGCCTTCCAAAGACGTTGCAATAACAGACGGCCAGGTTAGCGTAAAAATTCATCAAAATCTGCAGTAGTAAGAGCGCACGGTAAAATTAATTGTCGTAATTAAAAGTAAAACAGCTCCCGACTTCGCTAATATAAGTGTAAACTAATAAACTAAACAGACGGAATGATTGCATTAGAATGTACAGGGTAGCTCGTAAGCTTTCTCCATACAACTAAATATCCAAATATGGAGAATGGAAGAATATGTGGAAATATATATATTTTTTTTAAATAATTTAACGTGAAATTGATGTACCTTTCTTGCAAATCGCAGAAGCGTCACGGTGAACAGTTTGAAGTAAAATAACATTTAACTCAGCAAAGAAAGGATATTCTCTCGGATTTGTTTCGTTCATATTTACAGAATTGATATACTGCGTAAAATTTACTGCAAACTGCATGCCAACTTTTCACTGACAACCCCGGGTTCGACTGTAGGGAGAGTGAAAGTATATGAGCCACCCGGTAGTACGAGGAAAGTGAGAAGTGACTGTCGTTTCCAAATGGAATATTTACCTTGGATTGTTGGCATGGATTGCGTGACTCAAGAAGTCAAGTCGACGGGCTGGTTTTCGGTGCAAAGGTCACTACTTGAGAGGAGCGGAAGAAAAAACGCCGGAAATATTGAGAGTTTTCTTTCACCTTCCATGACTTTATATTATTGTTCTGCTTTGAGGTCCAAATGTGCATGTAAGACCGATCGCCTGACTCATCAAGTTGACTTCAGTTTTTGAGTGATCATCTGAGGAAGTCTGGTTAGGGCACGCAACCATATCAAATCAAAAAAATCCTACACGTTCAACGACTCATATAAGAAATAAATGTCTAAGAATCTAGTCCAGTCCAGAGTATTCTGGAATTCAGACACAAGGACTTTGACTCGACCACATACGTCAAACAAATGTAGAGTCCGAGATTGTATTCTTCGACGTTGATCAGCTTCCTTGCTCTTTTTCCTACAACTTTAATGTCAAACTTGTGACAAGAGAAAGTTCAACCCATCGTGAGGTGTTCAGTTTTTTTCTGCAATTTCGGCTTTTATAATTCTAATCACAGGAATATGGAGAAAAAAAACTAAAAACTATATAAAAATTAAATTCTCTTTTGAATTGTTTAAAAGTGGGGGAAAGTATTCAACCACTTATTAAAATGGCTTTTCCACCAGAAAAGTGTAAATCTGCATCAGCAACATTCTCCCCATAAATGCGATATTATCCCATCAAATAAATCCGAATCCACACCCATTCAGCTGAATTTTTCACCAGAAAAGGATCGTACTATACAACATAACACTGTCAGTCGCAAAATTGGGTTCCCTGTTTTGTTTATAAATTGTAAACAAAAAGTAGAACAAATTATGTTACGTTCAGACTATTAAATTCAGTGATTAATCTAGGACAGTATGTCAGTGTTACTGTTTGCTTTCCGTGTCGTTTGTTATTAATTTTAACGGTTGTAACAAAGCGTGCGTCACTGCTTAATTGATAAATAAGGGGGAATTCGGTTAATTTAACGACAGCCGGTAGGGTGGAGTGTGCTAATACCCCCCACTTTTGGATAGGTGTGCTAATTAGCTCTATCCGCCATTTGTGGGCGTGCTAAGAGGTTCCCATGCTCGTGTAGTTAAGGTGGTGGGGCGTATTAGCACACATGGTCACCGTTAGCTCGACCCAGGAGGATGATTTATCTAAACATATGGGCTAATCAGCACACTTTTTGTTTTGTGTGTTAACGTTTCCCTTTTGTCGGAAAGGTGTGCTAATTAGCCGCACTCCCATTTGTGGCCGTGCATTGGGAGTCACATGCCCATGTAGTTAAGGGGTGGGGCCAATTAGCACACTCGCTGGATGGTAGGGCGTATTAGCCCACCCTACCCTATAAGTCGTATTCCACGAACTTATTTTGGTGAGCAATTCAGATAAATTGGTGTGAATTTGGATTTATTTGGTGGGGCGAAATGATTTTTTATGGGGATAATGAAGCTTGTGTAGAATTCCAATTTTCCTGGAAATGGTTGTTATCAATTTAATTGGTGGGTACTTATTTCCAATCCTTTAAAAATTATGCTTTTGTGCATGTTGAAGTGTATGTATACTGACATTGTGTGTAAACCTGTGATGCTTGCCATGTCGTGCCGGGCATATACTGTCTGCTTGTGAATGTTCAACCGAGCAAAAATACAAAACCCCCGCTGACCTAAAACGGGATTTCAAATGTCAATTGCAGGTACATCAAAGGCTGCCTGCAGAGTTGTGAAGACTCTGACGGATGCAATAGTTCCAATCGACCAAGACTTTTTATTTCGGGTTATTTCATCAGTTTTCCAGTTGGATTTTCCCTTCTGTTTCTCAGGTAAATGGGTTTGAATTTTATAGAGTCGACTGAACTGGAGTCAGTCACCTAAAATGTAGCTTATTCATTGTTTGATTTGAATTGAATGTGCAACTGATTATTCAAACCAAAGGCTTCGAAGGACTTTCGGTTCCCATTCCCATGAGCAAATATTTAATAATAATTTTCTCCTGGCTTTATGTTGAGATAGTTTTTTGTCTTCATTCGGTTTGCCGACTTACCCACCATAACTGAACACTGCAACACCATAATTTCTTTTCAATAGCTTTTCGAATCTTTGTTAAGACTCTGGTAGAAAAGCAGCACAGAATGTCGTGGTTATTTTCGGGACTCCGATATGCCTCAGTAATTGCATTTCAAGTGTCAATTGTGTTCAAGAATGTCACAATTGTCTAACTAACACCTTCCTTTGCGCTACATTTTTTTCGTGTTCTTAATTTTGTTCATGTTAATTTTTATAATTTCCGATAGAGGTGCACTCTTCACTGGTATTGTCCCGATACCTCGAAACACAGTTAGCTTCTGGGATGGTAGAGTAAGTACGGGATATGCCACTAACTTGCTATTCAGAACCTATTTGCCGTATAAATGTTTGGTGACGTTTAAGCGACTCACTGAGTACTCGCGGCCCATACTTAGTCCATCACTTCTGGATTTAAAATGTGAACAGAGCCACTTTTCATTGCAGTATGATGTATCCGGAAGAATTCTGGATCCATTGATATCGGAATCATCGAATTCCGTTGAGTAGTTGTTGTGATACTAAAGTATCACAACAATGGGCTGGGAATATGTTTTCAATGAAGTTGAAGTGGGATATCCAGTACTTACTTCAACACACCTGGTTAACCTAAAATCGCTGGAGCGGATGAAAATAACAAACTTTCCTTTCAGCGTCCCCAAAAATATGTTCCAACAAGTGTAAACGCGCGTTAACAACCCAAGAATCGAGCAAAACTGAGCCATTATAAAATACACTCCCGAAAAAGGTTCGGATTGTTTGATTCTTTTTTTGGTGTTGTTAAACTTGTCACAGTAAAGATAGGATTTATAATTAATGCGAATAAATGTTTTAGAAAAGCAAATCAAAAATTTCTTTCCATTTCAATGATTACCTTTGCGCAAATGAGTTTCCCGAACCGACTAGCTAAACTTGATTAAAGTTAACTTTTTCTCTCTGTATCGAGACTACATCAAAATAAAGCATTCAGAACTAGTTGTTACGCTTGATCAGCCTTACATTCTGAAAGACTGTCTATTAAAATACTACAGATTCTAACCCTATGACTCTGACTGGAGATGAATCCACTCTAAAAGGAAGTTGGGAACAAACAAAATCACATGGTTGCAGAAATTAACTTACATTTATCAAAGACATGAAGAAATAATAGTGGATGGATGGATTGGATGTTTGTTAACAACAACAAAGTCCTTTACGGTGAAAACGACTCAGTCTTTGATGATCATAGAAAGTTTATCTGTCCTTTCCGTTGTTGCGGGGAGAATTTTCTATCAACATAAACTTCAGCTTCATCAGATGAACTTACCATGCTAACTTACGAAAGGATAATTTATAATCCAAATTAATCTAAATATAAGTCTAAAACTTGCCTGCACACACAAAGATTACTAAAAACTAGTTTCATACAATACTCCTTGGTGCACGAGGGGGTGGTCTCGTGCCATTTGTAATTTATAATGTGAAATAATTATAGATAAAAATGATATTGACTATGTAAGGATTATAAATATCCGTTCACATGTTCATGACGAGAGATGACATGTTGACCACTATTGCCTCATTGCATTTCTATAAAAAATGCATAAATGCCGAATTATTCACAATGTTGTGTGTGAATTGTGTTGACTGGCAATTCCAAGTATACATTTTCAATTTGTTTGCACTAATTACGGTAATTTAGGAGACAAGACACCAAAATGTGAGCTACTCGGGGACATAACGCTGACTTAAAGACAATTACCTATTTAGTAAGCATGTACAGGCAATTAAAATGTATTGGATGTGAATTATAAAATACAATAATCCTATCATACTTTAATTTGTAGTCGTTATAGAGGATATGATTGTTTGAAGTTATAATTCTTGAGCTTTTGAGAGTAAGCACGTTACAGTTCTAGTTTAACACGAATTAAGAGAAACAATGTATCAAAAATGGATCCGGAGTTATAATTTGTTATTATTCGAGTAGGACATCTGCTAAATTCTTGACACCTTATCCGGACAAGTTTAAAGTGTAATTATAAATTTGTTGCCATTCGGAAAAATTATAACAATTTTTAATTAGTAGTTCTTAAGCGGTGACACATTCGTTGGAGTGAATGTTGTCTGGTAATCCAAAACTAAATATAAAAGTCTCCGTTTAGGTTAATAATGCATTTCTATAAAAACAGTGCAGCACAAGGATTGAGTATCTACTCTACTACAGTAATAAGTAAATTAGCACATCGTTCCTTGACAGAAATCTAGGGCAAGAATGCGGTAACCTATTGTGATAATGTTCCAGAAATTCGCCAGATACATTCAGGTGCACAATCTTAGAATTTTCACCAGGAATCGCTTGATTTCACAAAATAATTACACGTGGTTCCAAAAATAATTGTCCGTGACACGTTTACGTTCTATTGCAACAGAAATCCTGGGCATGCTCTCATAACCCAATGACCTAAATTTGAACTGACAAAGGAAGAAAACCCATAAGGGATAAGAATGATTCCCTGCAATTTCACTCTGCGATTTAAGGCCGTAATTTTTGGGACACTCCGCGTAATAGTTACCGTAATATGGATTAATGCATTACACTGTCTTGTGGTCGCAATTTTATCCAAACACCTAAAGCACAAACTATTGGATTTATCCGACAGAGGATGGATTAAAGAGTAAATTGATGTGATGTTCGTACTTCAAAGGACTTGCTAATTTCAATTCGATCGAAAATGAAGAAAAATGATGTGATTGTCTTAAGTGAACTGCTGGACCTCCGTCATTTGTTTGATTTATTTTTCCAGGTTATATATTATAATTTGTGCGATAATATTCCATAATTATCCTATGTACTTACTATTAGATTTTCCTCTTCCAAATATAGAAAGGATTAATGAATTGATCTCAGTTAAACTTGTAAGTTATTATAATTTAATACTAAATAGGTTAGTGGACAGGTAATCTCAGTGAATGTTCTACTTTTTTTTTCTTTTTTTTTGAGATAAGGAGTGCATTAGGGTAAGCACCAAAGTGAAAGTAAATGCGGGAGTGAAAGTTCCCGAGTACAAATGTTGACCGGTTTGTCTATTTCTTCTTTCTCTTTTATCTCTAGACTTTTATTTCTAACAATTTAGTGAACATAATCGTGAGTGAAGTCGTTAGCCTATTATGATGTGGTTAGGGCTCCACCAAGACCCATCTACGGATTTTCAACCCCATCACCCACTCTTATACAGAAAAACAGCAATAACAAGGTTGGTTTGGTTGACAGGGAAAAGGGAAAAGTCGGTCAACCGTGAATGTTTATTGCAAGAGAAAAGAACATAAGTGAAAGTGAATTTATATATAGGGATCATCTATTTATGAAGGATAAGAATAATAGGTACGAAAACAAGACTATAACATATTTCACAAATACTCACATTCATGATACTAGTCAGCCGCTATTGTCCGTTCAAGCCATTGTCTTTTATTCTCAAACTAAATCCAAGTGGAAGCCTCAACAATGACTGTTTATTGATGGCATTTTGAGGATGGATGGTGTGAAAGCTTAGAAATTGGAAAACATGTTACTAATTGCATAACAACATGGTATTGCGGAATTTCGACTTGGAATCTGGTATTTGTGCTTGTTTCTGACTATACTTTATTCAGTCATGCTCATAGAGTAATGATACCCCCAGGATGGTGATTACTCTATGAGAAAGACTGAATAAAGTTGTCAATAATGCTTGTAAGGTCGATTTATTTCCAACTAAGTGCAGACTCCCAAGGAGACAGAGGGAACTTAAAATTTATGGAATCAGAAAGCATTCTTACAATAGGCGACATAGTATTGTTAATTGACTACCGGTATTCATTCTTTCTAAACTGATTATTCCGACCTGTCCGTTCCAGAGACTATCTACGCTGTGTACGTTAAAATATTGGTTCACATTACCTAACAATTCAATTTTATACACATACCACCAATGATAGAATAAAAAGACTTTGATTAAATTGGACTAAAAGTTAGCTTTCATATTGTAACACAGAATATCTCCACCGGCCTTGGTGATTGTGATGGCGATGGGTCTTGATTTATCACTGAACTAAAAAGAGAAGTTTACAGCAGAAAAAGTAACAGGACGTACTACACATCTGAAATAAAATGTCTAAATTTAGTTGGGCCGGTCTGGAAGAATTGGATTTGGAAGTGTACCCAGAATCTGACTGTGTGCGTAAAAGTTAGGTGAGATATTTCTGGAACGGACGGACTTGGCAAGGGATGGGGATAGAAAATATTCTTATAACGGATTGGAAAACAATGAAAGGAAGGTGCATTGGCACATGTTACGACCGACCACCATCTCCAAAAAAAAGCACAACATAACATGATAAAAAAAGAAGTAGAACAATACGCTGAGGTGGTCCTACTAGAACTAGAATATTAGAATCGTATAGACAAAACACAATGAAATCCAACGCACCGGTGTCCATGTGGCTGAATACTTTCTCCAGTTCTCCACTCTCTAGGGAGTGACTCCGTGTATTCTTTTATGCATCTAGAGGAACCTGAATAGCTCCTGTATCCAGAATAGAATTCTATGTACTCAACCTAGACTTGAGTGTGTGGAACCCAACTAGACTCATCTGGGAAGTGAGAACGTGACCTGACTTCACAAAAATATTCCACTAGACTAGACTCATACATAATCGCGGAAATCAATCTTCAATACAATAGTACAACCCCGATGTCATCGTCATCATAGAAAATGCAATACCTGGACAGGACTTGTCCGATCCCGTGGACAATTCAATACATAAATTCATTTCACGGAATAATAAAAATACTGTTATTACTAAAACTGTATCGTTTAGCATCCTCGGATATTTTGTATATGATGTCCTAAGCAACTTCACCCTAGTAGAAAACGACAATAATCGCTAAGTGAAACAAACCATTGTGGACTAGGGATCAAACCCCCCACATAGCGAGAGAGTAATGCCGGCCTATACAATTACCCTACAATGCATTAACCTGAGGGAGAAAACTAAAATAATATGGTCTCATTAATTGGCGTTAACCACAGAGATTAATCAAAGATGCGGACACATTTTATTTTAAAGAATAGGCTTAGCCTATCCCTTCATCTAGGAATATTCACCTTAGTAGAGAAGAAATCGTCCCCTGGAAATATTCTTGGAGCAGTACCCCAACAAAGGAACCAGGAAAGGAAACATAGCGACGCAGCATGGACATTTCGAATCACTTTGCTGCAATGGACTCAGGTATACTTTAAATGCAACGTTTAACTCGACACTTTCTACCCAAGTCCAGGTTTCTCTGGATAGATGAAGATTTCTGATTCTACACATACGCATTTAACATCTGGTCCGGTTGTAACTTTCAAACACAAACTTTCTAACCGCCGTATAAGATGAATACCATATTTGGTGTTATATTAGACCAGATTCGTAATGGGCAAAAAATAGACACTCCCGCCTGTTTAAATATAAATTTAAATTCACAGGGTGGTTAATAAATTGTGGTGACCCAGTATCATAACTGGAGGGAGTGTGAGAAAGTCGCTGACAAACCAATGATGAACGCCCTGAGTTGTCAGTCCTCAGAATCCAATTTCGGGCGAGCGGTGGTCCTTAGACTCAACATAAATCGGTGTAACAAGACGCTAAAATAGATGAAAATGGCATTTGTTTTCTACGAAACCATGTCCGAAAAATAAATATTTTACAATTTCTATACCGTCATCACTTTTATCTTATTTCTGTTCAAATATTGAGATGTTAACCGATTTGGTGTAGGCTGTGTTTTAATCGTCGATTGAAATAGAAGACAATTAAATTGAAATGAATTGTGAGTTCGAATGATTTTGAAGTCTCTCAAGAGAATCCAGTGAACCGAATATTGAAGTTCTTTTCAATTCATTCTCTCAAATATACTCCTATGAGAATGGACAAGTGTATAAGGTTGATTCGGATAAATGTGAAAAAAGGAACCTTTGTTGAATCTTTGTTGATGCATTCTGGTTTGTAGTTTCCCGCATCAGAAATTTAATTATTTCAACCTCAGCGCGCAGAGCACAGCCAGACAAGCAGCATGTCCCTTTCGAGATACAATAAAGCTACTTATTCGAAAGCATCATTGTACTATAACCGTACACGTAGTAGTATTTACAATTGCTGTGCCGACTGCAATGACTCAAAGCAGAGCTTTAAAGGGAACTGAACCCGACTGCCTGCTATTATTCCTGGATTTGTCTAAATATTTCAATTTTCTCCCTCGTGTTCGAATCCGTCTATTCTAAGTTTCGATTTCCCCTAGAGAAAGCTTACCTTTACTTTTTCCACAACTTTGTACTCCGGAGTCCGTTTTCCTCCCTTTCTATTGTACAACATTCGACACTCGCCTACACGGTGATTCATAAGCATTACCATAACCCAATTTGAAAATTTTCAGAAAAGCTGACTAATACACTCTGTAGAGAATTCGAAGCGAGTTCATTGAGGTAAATATGGTACGGCTGTCTCTCTGACTAGATTTTTAACCGCTATAGCTATTAATTTCTAATAGTGATACCTCCAGCCAAATGGAAAGCTGCGCTCATTCATAAAATACACAAGGATATCGGACCATGCTTTACCAACACCTGTTAATTAATGTTTATACTCCTGTTATAGCCTAAACGGATAGGGGATGGCAATTTGGTGGTCAGTTCAGGTTTGATAAAATGTTATGACCTAGCCCGTAATGCCGTGCATGGTTAAAAGCTCATTCATGTATTATGTGGTGATCTCTTAAAAAAAGTAAGTTAAGTGTCGACTTGACTTGACATTATTCGTCATCACTTACTAATATTTTCATGAACATTCACTTCCGCAAACCAAATCTGTCTATTAGAATTTGGAATTCACCTGTATGGTTGTTGGATGGCCGGAATCAAAGAAGTTTTCGTCTTCGCGATATAAGGAAGGGAACAACAGAACAAGTTTTACCAATGAGCCCTCCACTTTCAAATTTGAACTTTAGTGAAGAAAGTAGAGGAAGAAGTTGGTTCCTCCTAACTTACGGCGCGTGTTAAATACTTAAAGTTTCCCTTGTTTTCTCCCCTCTCCTTGATCAAACAGAACTTTCTCCGGCAGAAGAGAAAGCTGAAGCAGACGGTGGTGAAAGACGTGTATATAGGTAAGTTTGAGGACAAGAAAAAAGAGAACGCAAATTACATTAAGGTTAGTTGAGTTTGTAGAAGTAGTAGTAGTAACAGTAAGTTACCACTAAAAATCCCTAGACCACTCAATTAGGAGAAGTGCATTCAACTAAAAATGCAAAAGTAGCAACTTAAAGTGTACCCAAAGTAGTAGATTGGAGACGAAGAAGAAGAAAAATAAGTGATTCATTAATTACCTATGATGGTAACAAGGAAGACGTCTCACATGAAAAGCCTAGCACATAACTTAGTTTGGCCGGGTTCTTGAAAATTTTATCTGCAGCTAAGATGTTCATTGTTATAATTGTCGCAATGTTCTAACTATGCCTTTATAAAATTGAAGCCCCGCCATATGTGCCAATCGTGAACGCCCCAAAGTAGTTGAAATTTTGACTATGTTGGTGTTTTAGGTCATTGAATGAAAGAATTTAACAATGGACACGCCTCTTTAAACAAGCATTGATGAGAAAATTTGAGGGCTGTAGTCTTGATTTCAATTTTTACATATCAAACCAGGAATTCCGTAACCGTATTGTATAATGTTAGTGTCAATGATAAAGAAAATATCACCTATCCTGATCTGAATTTTCCAATTGAAATGTATACCTTGTAGGAATGTTTCCAACTTACAAGTCAGTCAAAGTCTTGAATGAAAAAACATTTCGACTAAAAGTTTCCTAGCCGAACCAAACAGTTCATAGGATCGGCAGCATCAATCCATTTCTATTTCTTTTCCTCTTTTTTGCATTTCCTACACCCTCAATCGAAAAGTAAGTCATTTTGAGTTGACGGTGACTTATTGAGAACAATCTTTTGGTGGTTCCTTGGATTATTAGCCCTCTTCGTTCGCTTTTTCTTTTCCTTATCCTCTACCTCTTACCTGGTCCTCCACTTAAAGTTTTGGCTTTTCACAAGGGACAATATTTGTGTGGATTAACAATTTCATTCACATGAGCAACTTCGAGTTTCCTGAGCCTGAATTATGAAATTAGAAAAATAATTGTATTTGCTGATGTAATTATTACGTTTAATTAGTTAGCCGATAATTTGTCTTATTCGTTATTCGATATCCCATATAATTGCAAAATAGTATAGTTTATAAGTAAGAATATAGCACTGGAAAAATGGTTGCAGGCTTACATACCAACTTATTTAGAAAAAAAGGTAAGAATATTTCAAATTCATTTTGCGATTAGCCGAAATTTATCTGTCGAAGAAATCGTGATATTCAAGTGAAGGGCACTTGACAAGATTCACATGTTAGCCATGTTCGTTCAAAAATTTCCTCTGGTAGACAGCGTTTGGCAGTCACTTCGGAGAGGTTTTTGTAATTGCTATTAAGGGCAAATTCCTTAGGAAAAATGAAGAGAAACCTAAACCATACCGACTGTTAGATGTAGTTTGACTAAGCGTCACTGGCGATTGTTAGTTCAATAGTGTATATTATATATCCCACGACTGGTCGATTGAACTAAAGTTTACATCCGAATACTGTCCCTTGTGAGAGAAATTCATGTGGCCATATGGATTGGATTCGCGATAGTCGTGACTACTTGGTGTATATGCACAAGTAGGAAGAAAGCACGACCAACACTTGGGGAGATTCAACTTCAAACTATAATATCAGTTGAA
>JAQGCA010002511.1:0-13727 GCA_034698945.1 Protaphorura quadriocellata | reverse complement strand
TAATACGTATACTGAGTCTTCGGGCTACCATTATTGTGATGGCAGTTATTGTTGAATAAACGATATATATATATATTGTCTCAACAACTCCGCTAAGTCCAGGAACCTATGGTGAAGATATTTTTCAATTATCCAGTCTTGTGGTGAAGTCGTTGCATCTTCTAATATCCCCCAGCATATCACATCTGGATGTCTCTCTTCCACGAATGTCCGATAAAACAGCATGGAATATTTTTGAATCGGCAAAGCAGTTCTAGTTGTGGCCAAGATGTCCACAGGGTCCTCATAAACCAAAACTATGTGTACAATGTCTTCCTTTGATGTCTTCAGTTTCATATTCTTCTTTATATGTTGTGCAAATGTTGCCTTATCCTCAGTGGACAACCCGTGTCCGTAGTCCTTAACTTGAATCTTGTATCCAGCCGAAATCACTTCATCATTCGTTGTAAATACATTTGGTTCTGGTGGTAGTGTCACATGACTCGTGATGACGCTTTCATACTCTGAAAGCACAGTGATAGCCGCCAGACTGAATAGGATTTCCAAACCAAATCTCCTCATATTTGGGATGGTTTGTCGAAAGAGAATATGAAATACGGTGAACCATCTTTTCTTCAATCGAACCGATATGAGAAAACACGTGCAAGCCAGAAATACCCAAATGATGGTATCGAACGGTTTCAACCAAATGAACGATTTCTCGAAACTGAGAGTACGTTCACAGTATATCAATTTGGTGGATTGAATGTCTACTAGGAATGTGCCGCTCATGTTAGGAAAATCTGTCAGAAGATAGGGACCACCGGAGAATCGAAAATGGACAAGGGTTATCATGTTTCGCAGTTTTGCTAGTTCTAGTTCATTTAGATTCTTAAGGCTTTCGCCATAGTAGTAATTGATTGTAAAGTTAAGTTTAACAGACAAAATCTCCAAAATTGCTTGGAGGCGGGTGTTCCAACATGCGTACAAATCTGTTGCTAGGAAATTCCGACAATGGCGGTACTCTTCTTTGACTTCATATTGAATACTTTGGATGGCCGCTACGTTATTTCCACGATAATCGTCGCAGGCCTCTTTCCATAGTTTTCTAATGTAGCCGAGTCCAATGATGTGGAACTGGTTTGGGTACTCGACGAAAGGGGGATTGTGGACTGGAGAATAAACGTAGCGATTTGTGATAATGGACTTTTGACTAATCTCGTCAACAATAATACTGTAAATATGAATTTCACTGCTGACGAAGGACCCTCTGATCTGATCTTGAAATTCAATAGGCTGTACTGCTGAGGACAAGATAATAAAAATGGAATTTGTGTTAAAAACTCCAACAGTAGAGGCAATCACGCTGACTTCTGTCATGTTCCGATTTGGCTCAATCAAAATGTTGACTTGACAAATAGGACGATTTTTCCAAAGGGTAAATGAAGGGTTCTGGAATAAAGAATGTGAATCCGAGACGATCCATGTGTGATCCCCGTCATTTGCTAAGAGAATTGCTGGAGGAACCCAAGCAATCAAACCGAATTGTACCAAATGAAAAGCGCATCCATTGAATTCAGTTAAATTCAACCGAAGATCAAGCGTATTTGTATATCCAAGGAAAATATTGATTAAAAACATGCACTGATAACATTTCATCACGACTAAGGAAATTTTTTAGCTGAATACGGATTGAACGATTTAATTGAAAGTCTCGCGATTTCGAAGAAAATATCAATACTCCTCAAAACTCGTGAAAAATTGTCGAGATATGACACATAAAGTAAACGTGTCCGTCTTCCAAAAACTTGCGAAAACGAGAATATATGTAACCGAAAAAAGTGATTGAAATCTAATTTCATGGATAAAATTGACGCCAGTGTAAATACAATTGTACTTCAAACAAATAGTTTATTTACTGAAGATTGTAGTTTGACATTGTTATTTAATCTGTCGTATTCATGACTAGTCACTTCTGGATTGAGTGTCCTACAAATATTACAGACGTAAACATGAGAATTCGAACTGTGTGTCGACCTTCATGTTTTACCGTGGGTACTGAATGACCATAGGTCACGTCTGGATCATGGGACCGATCGAGGTCTCCCAATCCGCAACGGCATGTAACTTCATTACATTTCATCACCTGAATTAACTTTTGTTTGTATGTTTTAAGTGTTATTCCTCCCAAGAAGAATTTTGTGAAAACGGGGCATTTTTAGTTGCACCATATCCAATATTCTTGGTAAGTTTCGAACTCCGCGAATGCTAAGATTGACCAGGAGGACTGCACTTGAAAGCAAATGTCTCGTGATTTGAATTAATGAATTTAGTGTAGCTTCTAGGAGAAAAACAGTAAAGGACATGGTGAGGAGTACGCCAAACAGATGAAATACTGACAAGACTTTCCCAGATGCCAAAGACAAAGTGCGAGGCTGTTGTTCCTGGACCTTTTGTTCCTCAAGTAGCCTTCTGGGGTGGATATTCCAAGCGAATTGAATCCCCTTGTCAATCATTGTGCTGATTCCAGATTGCCGCAGTAATTCCATCAATGCTAAGAATCGGTGATTCAAATATTTTTGTATTATCCAATCTTGTCGTGCAGTTATGGCATCCTCTATAACACCGCGGCATGTCATATCTCCGTGACTGGATCTCAGCATTAAGAGATACAGCAGAATCGTATCTTTGTTTACCAAGAGAGCCATCTTCTTTTTTGAAAGCATGTCTTCCGGGTTCTCAGCAGTGGAAACTTTGTGTACAATTTCGCTGGATACCTTCAGTTTCATTTTCTCTAGACTTTTCGCAAATTGTGTCTCCGTCGACGTAGAGTTTCCTGCTCCATAATCTATTACTAAAATTTTATAACCTGCCGAAATCAGTTCAAGATTCGTTTTGCATACAATTGGCTGAGATGGGAGTATCACGTGACTAGTGATGTCGCTTTCATAGCCTCCAAGTACAACGATAGCCACTAGAGTGAATAAAATTTCCAATCCAAATTTTTTCATATTTGGGACCCCTTGTCGAAGTAGAATGCAAAGAACTGAGAACCATCTCTTTTGTAATAAAATTGCAATCAATACGCAGGTAGCCGCAAGAAATATCCAGCAAATCATGTCGAAAGGTTTCAGCCAGATAAATACATTTTCAAATCTGAGTACATGTTCACAATACACTAATTTGCTCGAGTGATCATCGACCAGAAAAATTCCACTGATAGTTGGAGTAACGTTACCCGCGGTGAAACGAAAGTGTACATGAGTGATTATATTCCGAAACTCGACACACTCCATTTCAGAAAAATGACCCATGTCTTCGTTGTAGTAGTACTTGGGAGTAAAATTCAACTTGACAGACAAAATCTCCAAAATCGCAGTTAGGCGTGTATAGTAGCAGTTTTCTAAATCATTTGCCAGGAAATTCGAACATGATCGATTTTCGTCCTTGATCTCAAATTGCTTGCTCTGGAGTATGGCTACTTGACTGCCACGGAAATCATGATTTGCCGACATTCGTATTGACCTCATTGTTACCAGCCCGATGGTGTCAAATTCATTTGAATACATGACCAACGGCGGATTGT
The DNA here is from genome assembly GCA_034698945.1 of Protaphorura quadriocellata. NCBI lineage: Eukaryota > Metazoa > Arthropoda > Collembola > Poduromorpha > Onychiuridae > Protaphorura > Protaphorura quadriocellata. The sequence continues at coordinate 10,162 of JAQGCA010002511.1, read as the reverse complement.
AAACTGGGGAGTAAACGTAGCGATTTGTGACAAAACATGTTTGACTACACTGATGAGCTTTCATCGTGTAAATATGAATGACATTGCTCATCAAGTTGCCGCGGATTTGCCTGCTAAATTCAATGGGAGATACTGCTGAGGTCAATAAAATGAGAATTGAATTTTTGTTAAAAATCCCAATAGTTGATGAAGCCATCGTGCTTACATCTTTCATAAACCCGTTAGGTTCAATCATAATATTTACTTGACAATGAGGACGATTTTTCCAGATGGCAAAAGCAGGATTTTGAAGCACGGAGGATGAATCTGAAACTGTCCAGGTGTGATCCCCTTGATTTCTCTGAAGAATTTGTGGTAAAATCCAAGAATATTGCCCGAAATGAATCAGTTGAAATGTACATCCCTTGAAATCGGTTAGACTCAGGTGTAGATCAAGTGTGTTTGTCAAATGTATACAAATACTGAATAAAAATCCTCGCCACAAATACGTATTCATCTCCGGTTATCAAAACCTGCTCAAGTTTAAATTATCGGTATTCGTTTGAATCTTCTGTAGGACTAGACTTATGGTCAACTCGGAGCAACGAATAAGAATGATGAAACAGCAGATATTTCCCGAGGAATAAGGAATATTTCTAGTTTCCTGGACCTCGTTAATAAACCTTGAGGTTTCATCTTTACAAGGTCAGGTCATTGAAACTTTCATTGATCGAATGCAATAAATTATCAAATTGACGTCGGTACAATGGACATTTCCAATATTATACTGACCTGCCACAATTCTGTGAACAGAAGCTAAGCAAATATTTTTCACGGTTGCATAATCGTTGTTTATGTTCTGAATTTCTAGAATAACTCTGGACCGAGCGTACTAGGTAAGTGTTTTTGAGCAAAAACTCGATACGTCCTACGCAGAAAATTACTTATGGAAGTAAGTTAGAAATATTTCTTACTGTATTTGTATCTGTTTTTATTCAAGAGTTAGACACGAGAGGTGTGTAAACATTTAGACCATCTTGTGTCACTCCGAATTGTAATTTATCTGTTATTGCATATACCATACAATAGCAAATCTGCGTCGGAGAACATGAAATCCTAGAATTTTTATTCAATATCACACATTCTATGGAATTAAAGTCATATAAGTTCCGCTGATTCCAAATTATTATGGCATTTCCTACATAAATGGCTTGGCCAAAATATAACAGGGAAAAGGGAAAATGTAATATGACACTAAAAATATTGAGTATGTTAAGTGAAGTACTAATCAACACCGGATTATTATTATTATCCGTGCAATTAAACCTAATTTACACATTGAGAAATAAAATTAGAGATAAAGTTAGTAACACGACTTGGTGTAGATACTTCTGTCCTGATTTGTTAGACTCAATGATTCAAATGAAATCCGTAATTTTGGTAGTTCAACATCTTGTTGTAACAATCTTGACCCATTTGACATTTTTCGGGTGATGTGGTGGTGTGATCATGATGACCGCCAGCCAAATAGCGTCGACGTTGCTCTTCAGTATACGGGCGGAAAATTCGAACCATGACCTGAAAAGGCCAAAAGTTTAGGTTCTTTTAAGTCTGAATTCAAATGCCGCATTGACTCCTTTCGATAGATATTAAGATATTACTCTAGAGGCCTCCTAAATCAAGATAGTTGAGCTCAACGATATAAAACAAATATTTAAAGGCGTACACTGATTAGGAAATGAACCGGTGATAAGCCTAACGTTCAATAAACTACAGCTTGTCCCAAACATTCTTGCTAAAATGTTAGAGTTAAATTGTGATAATATTTGTAATATTACCTTGTCATCAATTGTGCCGATTCGAGTAAGTCCATCCGCTGACACCACAATTTGCCAACTGATCCCATCGCCAAATTGCACGTTGTCACCAGACTTAAGTTCAAGGCGAGGGGCTGGTTGCCCTGACCTGAGTTCCGGTCGACCGCCACGACCTCCTGACCTCAATTCCGGTCTAGCTGGAGCTGAATGTTGGACCCATCTGCTAGTCGTAGTCGTCTTTGGCCAACGTTTTCTGGTATTCGGAGCAGCCGTAGTTGTCTCAGAATTTCGATAATTGTCGTTGTCGGTCTCCCCCTCGCGGGCCCCGTGGGTTGCACCCTCACCCGTCTCCCGAAGGCGTGGCCAAATTGTCCAACGGTTCTCATCTCCGTACTGGACATATCTTCCAGATAAAAGGTGTAATTTGTAATTACTAGTTGTATCCTCTGTAGACTCAGTCTGAGTTCTGCCTGAATCGCGATCTCGAGTTCTGATCCCGTCTAGGCTGCGTCGTCTTGGAATAGTAGCGCCATCTGAAGTGTATTGGCTTTGAAGTGACTTCCGTTGGAGTCTAGAAGATCTACGACTGGCCCAATCTCCAGACCTTCGGCTTGGAACTTCTGTTTCGTTTTTACAATCTGGCTTTTCTGTAGTGGCTTTGCCGCCTGCCATTTCTTGGGATGATTCTTCACTGCTGCTGCTACTGCTGCTGCTGTCGCTCGTCTTGTTTTGAACTTCGTCAACTATGATTGGCCTAGAAAGTCTTTGATCATTCCATGGTCTCCCATAACGTCTCTAAAATTTAAAAGAAATTAATCCAGCAATTTTGAGCTGTGGTTTCGATGAATATGAAAATTAAAGAATTCACAGATGAAAGATTGTTTTGTTGCCAAAATGCGGAACATCAGCTAAATTTTTAGATACATTTATTCGTCTAAAGTTATTTCCTTTAGAAGGCGTGATGGCGCCGGCTACTTTACCTTATAATGACGTCAAAATATATGCCACCGCACCTTGTAAAGCAAATTTTATTAGAGTGTGGCACGATTTTTGAGCTTCTGAAACTCCTTAATGGTTGAGTACGACCTCAACGATTATCCCGAGGAAAATAATAATAACTGCTCTTATTGCCACATAACTTTGGATTTTAGAATTGACTACCAAAGAAAATTATCATCCTTTCTTAATCAAGTTGAAAAATTAAAATAGTACTAACTTCATATGCACCACTCCCAATCGTTGCCAAAACGGCAACAACTAGGAAGACAACGCAGAAATTCTTATTCATTTCTTAGGAACAAGAAATAAAATCCAAGTCCTCAGCACTCTCCACTAAAACCCAAACTGCCTGCACGAGTTTAGGAATCGGATCTTTAAATTAATATGAAATCATTTCTTTTACAGAATTGTGTCATCTGGAGTAGGTAAAGCTTGGTTTAGCCCCCAAGGCCAACTTACAGTAAACAAGGTCAAGTTCGCAGGTCACATCAAATGACATTAAGCCAATTTTAGGTATAGCAAAATACCATGGAATTCTTTATTAGTGGTCAAATGGTGTCGATCGACGACGTAAGATTTGAGTTTTCATGTGCGCCTTGCATGGCCAAGGGCGAGCATTATCTTGGCATTGAATTAATCACAGTATTTGCTCACTATTTATAAATACATGCGGACATGCCGAATAATTATGAACAAATATCGTAATGTATTTTGCAACTAAATTTTTGATGTACTACAACACTCAAGGTTTTCTTATGACACCGTTACCCTGTTCTGTCATCCTGGAGGTACTGGATGAATACATACAATATGACACTAGCTTAATTTATTACATGTAAAAGATGTTTTCCCATTTTTTGTAGTTGGCCGTAAAAGCGTCAGATTTTTTATTTTTTGCAAGAGTTTAATTATCCGTAAAATTAGAAATTACATTTGTCCTAGATGGGGTCATCAAATAGTAGGAAACATTGCAATGGATTAAATCAATAAAACCCACATAGTATGTCCAACAGATCAAACCGCGAACATCGTGAATTTCTGTAACCACCCGATCAATGCATCTAAGGAGGTAGGGTCAATGGTTACAAAAATGTATTAAAAATTCAGCATGTTTGTATGTAAAGTGTGCGCGGTTTCCTTTTGACCGATTCAACTAAGAGATACAGAAAAGTGGACAACCTCATACGATCAATTTCCCATGAATTACATATTCCCGACAATTAATGAACTTGAAAATAATTCGTTAAGTGTTTTTCTCGAAAACTGTTCAAGTTACTATGTTCCAGGCATGTTATTATTCTGTTGGATAGTGGAGTGGTGCTCTTCATAAAATGATGTCAACATGTTTCATTTGATAGCGTCGTGCTCGTGCCGGCATATGACCAATCAATGACCAATTAATTGATCATTAATCAAATAATTCTCTATAATAACGAAGGTTCCCTATTATTGGGAGACGATCCTAAGAATCTTTTTTCACTTTCATGTTCTGCTTCTGCTTCTGCTTCTAGAGAGTGGAAATAAATAGGGGGAGGGGTGAGATAAGAATGAGATATACATTTTACGCAGACAAAATTTGTTGCGAATTTCATTGTGTAAATCTACCACATTGAATTAATTGAATTGAATAGAATGCTTATGCATTTTTAAGCTATGAAGGAATCAAAGTTAGAAGATGTGGGTATAATGCTTTATGCATAATTCATTACTTCTATTCACCGAGGTCTTTCTGCAGTCAACTGAAATTTTTCGAGCGTGAAACTGTAAGTATAATTTGTATATGAATGCGTCATTTAACAGGTGCAGTAATAGAAAAAAATCGTGGAACTAGGAAGATAATATCTTTTTTTAACCGAATGATTTGGTGACATTTGAACTGAACCGGTCAAGATGGATTGATTGGTTGCAATAAACTGATTTTTGTTCCGCAATGTTACTGTAGTTTTACATCTCACACCTGTGTATGCCGAAACCATATTAAAAAAAATAATACAGTGAGTGACTATATTTTTTACTGATTTTGCCAGGTCACGTCCGATGATTAGTGTAGAAAAATGATCGAGAATAAATTAGCACCTGTAAAAATAAAAGTATTCTTCTAATGGTGTCAAGGGATGCAAAATGTGAGAAGTCAGGTCCAGTTACACTACCGTCAGAACCAATTGGAATTATTAAATTGGTTAATCTCGATTGCTATCTATTTACTCTTATTTGCACATGTTAACTTAAAAACAGGACAGGTATCGGATCTATTGTGTACTTGCATTTAGCCGGCGTAGCATGTGTGTAGTGTGTGCCACACCTGGCTTTATTCACATATTAAACGATAGTTAAATTTTTCGAGCAATCAGAAGAACTTGAGGTCTTGACAGTCTGGACGAAAATACCAGGCTGCCGTGAAATAGAACAGGTTTGGCAAAATATTTGCTAAAATCAAAGAAGTAAAGCAAATTTATAACGGAAATGGAGAAATCAGGAGCCAAACCAAGTATACACGAGTTTCACATGGAGTCAGCTACGGACAGTCTAACAAATTCAAAATTGAGTTCAACAAAGAAAATCAAAGCTCGAGATAATTATGGGCCACATGAAGGACGCCGGATTTATAAGAATTTGTTATTCCTCTCATTTTCATTCATCCTTCTCTTCACAGCTTTTTTCTCAATGTCAAATCTACAGACTTCTCTGAATTCTGAGGTACGATTTTATACCAACTAGGTTTAATAAAACCGATTTTGGGTTTTCTAGTTTGTAGAAATTTGATTTTGATTCGTACAAGATTTCTGAATTATTAAGTTTCAGTTCATCCAAATTAATTTAATGTGCTCTGTCGGCAAAAGAGGAAAGACCTAATAATAAATTACTACCCCTGCTATTAATAAAGCCATTCCCACCTCAACACCTATTTTTCATCACACATTGGAAGTTCAAGATTTATGTACTATTCGCAGGGTGAGTTTATCCTGACATCAGGTCACCGAGCTGGAAAATGTTCAAAAAAATTTTATCTGACACTTTTTAATTACGAAGGAGTAACGAATTATCTAACAAGAATTTGTTGAGGATATCACATTCTCAATCCCAAATCGGATATGAACAATTACTCATCTTTGATTCACTTATACCTTAATCAGTCATAATATTTACAATTTGTATTGCTCTTGTGTTTTTGTTCTTCAATTAATGAAGGAGAGTACATAATTCCCTTAAGAAAAATGTCTGAATCCTTGACTATTACTTTCAGGTGAATTGCAATTAATTAGAGCGGTAGAGCGATATGTTTAATGTCGCACTTTCCAGCCGACCGAATTTCTCGTCTAAGTTCGCTTTATATGTTTCTATTACTTTAAGTTTACTTGAATTTACTTGAAGTCACTATTAAATAATCTTGTCAAATTGTTGACTTAGTTCTTGACAGTCCAATAAGTCTGAACTCGAATTTGAAACTTACCGGTACAATAAAACCAAATACTTATTTTAAAATACAGGAAGGTCTTGGTCAGTATGCTCTGGCGACAATTTATTTGTCCATGACAATATCTTCCCTTTTCGTACCATCGCTGATGATTCGGAAACTTTCTTGCAAATGGACGATCATCGTAAGCATGGTGGGATATATGGTATACATTGCAGCACAATTCCACCCAACATTTGGGATCCTCATCCCAGCTGCAGTTGTCATTGGGCTTACAGCAGCTCCACTTTGGTCTGCTCAATCAATCTACTTAAAACATGTAAGGATAGAAACCAATATTTGCCAGTGGTCGTAGCTTCCTACTACTAGGGGCACCTAATTCACAGAACATAATAAATTATATTATTTATTTTCTGTTCCAGATTGGCGAAGAATATGCTTACTTCACCTCCATGTCTAAGGAAGTAGTTCTTCAAAGATTTTTTGGGCTATTTTCGTTATTATTTGTGAGTGCACAAATTTGGGGGAGTCTGATCGCTGTCGTTCTATTTTCATCAGAGGAGGAGATTGATTTGGAGGAAATGGATGTAACTGTCTGTGGGGCAAATCATTGTCCAGCAGGACACAGCAGTTTTAGTGGTCTTAGTCAGATTTTGGCAGAGAATTCTTCCTTGTCGGACACTAACTTCTTATTTGGAAATGAAACAAGCTTGTCTCCCTTGAGCAATAAACCAGATATGACACTTGTGTATTGGTTGGCTGGAATATATTTGGCGTGTTCTATTGCAGCGGCAATTTGTAGTTGGATTTTCTTGGATTCGTTAGAAAGGTCAGTTTAAAAAATATGATCTAGAAATAACCATCAACCTAGGTTATTCTATGTCGTAAAATGTAAAGAAACTGTAGAATATCGACTTTATTGGCTTATGAATTACAAGCATCGATTCAAAAGGTACGGAGAGAATGAACGGACCGAAGATGCGACAACTGAATCAAGTGCTAAGAATTTGGCCCTTGCAACTGTTCTACTCTTTAAAGATCCTTACCAAGTTCTTCTTATGCCATTGACAATTTGGACTGGATTGCAAGGAGGATTTCTCGCAGGGGACTTCAATTTGGTAATTCCTTAATTTGTATCAAATAAATATTTAAACCTGTCCTCGCAATCGCAACCACCTCGTTTCGGCTACCACATGGCTGAGAAAACTGGATGGACGCCCGGATCACTCACCACTACAGGTCCTATGAATTTGTAAGTCAGGACCACCTGTACTATAAGCCCACATTTGTGGATTCGTAGGACAGGTTTTACTGACACCCCGCCATGCCATAGCAAAGCGATAATTTTTTGTGTATTAATATTTTATGTCTCTCCAATTCAGGGTTACATTTCTTGTGCATGGGGTGTCAAATACATCGGATACTCCATGATCTGTTTCGGAATTACCAACGGTTTTTCGTCAATATTCTTTGGGCGAATCACAAGGTACACGGGGAGACCCGCTGTCTTCCTTTTCGCAGGGGTCATTTCCTTGAGTTCAATCGTAACACTATTCGCGTGGAGCCCAAATCCGGCCGAACCTGCCGTATTTCTTCTGGTTTCAGGGATGTGGGGATTTGCTGAAGGCATTTGGAATCCACAAATTACAGGTAAATCAAAATACCCGGGTTACATTATTACAGTGTGTTTATTACAGTAAGTTGTCCTCGCTGTGTTTGAAGATTTGATCGGTAGGTAGAACATGATTTTAATAATTTTAAGAGGATTGTGTCAGGCGCAGCTACTCCAGAATGCTTTTGAAGCAATGAAAGTAATTAAACCCGTTCATTAGTACTTTTAGTGGAACCACAATAGGCTAAGTATCAGGCCAATCACCACCCCGCTACGTGCAGAAATATCCAGTCATGACTTTTGGAGAATATAAATTAACATGGGAACTTTTATTAAGACGTCCCATCAATTCGCTACATTTCACAACAACCACCAATTCATTTTTTAGGGTTGACTGTTTATTAAGTACACGAAAATGGATGGAGAAGGTTCATATTTCGACGTAGCGATTTTTTTTTATAAATATCGCAGTATCGGTCACTTTGTCCATTTAAGAAACAAGGCGGTACACGACTCTAGGCTGGAGGTTAAATTCCTTGGGTGGACGCGGTCTGGTAGCTGCTTTCTGATGTTTTCTCTGATAGAGGTTACTTTTACACGATAGTACACGTAAATGACAATTTTAATTGTGAACGATGTAATATTTGGTAATTATACAATGCGATAAGTGAAGTTCAATCAGTGAGTATTTGTATACGAAAACGTCTTTCAATTTTCGTCAACTTCATCGTGATAATGCACAATCTATATGAAGATTTTGTGGGTATGTTTTAGTGAAACGTGGGAGCACAAACCACATGGAAAAGCGTACGCCGTCAGGAATAGCTCCATTTTTTACTTGCCGGCAGTATCATCCTGAACAACTTTTGTGAAGGTACAGCCCCCAAAAGTCTAACTATTTGGTCGCTACAAAAGCAGTGGTTAGCATGTAAAGTGAAAGCGAGTGAAAGCAAAATTGAAAGTCGTCGTACGGCGCAGCACATGCTAACCGGTGTATTTTTAGCAGCCCAGCGGTTAGACTTTTGGGAAAAGGACCTTCACAAAAGTTGTTCTGGATGACACTGCCGACAACTTATAAAGAGTGTAGCGATTTTCAACGGCGTACATCTTTCTACATGGTTTGTGCCCCCTCCTTTGTAAAATATCTATTTTCCAGCTCTTTACGGCACGATTTTCCCGGATGCCCCAGAAGCAGCCTTCAGCAACCTTCGACTTTGGAATTCCATTGGATTCATCATTGGATTCGTGAATGGGGCCAAATTTTGCATGGAGACCAAGCTCTACTTTTGTATTGTAGTCCTGGTTTTCAGTTTAGCATGCTATTTATTTCTAGAAGTTAGACTGAGAAGAGACGAACGATTGAAAGCAGCTGAGTCGTTACGGGACATGAACGAGGATGAGTTTACTTTACCTGAGAAACATTAGTATACTTAATTAATTTATAAGGTCAGTAGTGACACCTAATTTGTATAAAGCCATGTTTTTGTGAGGTTTAATGCTCAGGATTGGCCGCAACAGGTGCCTTAATGTGAGTTTTCTCTTCAGTGTCACACTCATTTTTCTAATTACTAGCTACACATTGTCACTTGAGTGCACGTTTCAGTAGATCATGCCTCGGAGGTCACAGTTGGTTGGTCACAGAATTTCTAGCACTGAACAAAAATTTTATATGTTGAGGAAATGGCACACTTGTGCCAGGAGGATTTTACGCGAAGAGTGGATTCCTTGCAAATTTCTTTAAAAAAAACACAATATACATATGTATTACAACATTTTATTTAACCTCGTAGCCATTTCGTACGAAAAAGTTGTACCATATTTTAGAATTAAAAAAAAAGTTCCGGAGTGTTTACTTGTGTGTAGAGATCAATTTTGGAAGTATCGTGCTTTCTGAAATGCATTCACAGAAGTTTACGTTAGTTTGTTATGTAATTTACGGCTACTACATTCTGGATGCTCCCCACAGGGTTTAATGCCGAAGAGCTAGAAACCTAACTAACTTGAGTGATAAAGCACAAATTGTAAAGCCGTGAAAACGCGTATTAATTAAATGCGTTTACAGTGCAAATGATTTTAATGCGGATATGCCCTGAATTTACAGAAATTAGAACACATCATTTATTTTCAATCCTGATATAAACAAGACCTGGCAAACAGACCGTTTAACGTGTACCTACGACCGGGTCGTCCATCCTTTATAGAATTCATTATTTTGTTGATAAAGAAGTTCAGAGTTGCATGTAGCATTAAATATTACATTAAAGTACCAGAGCCAAGACAGCGTAGTGGTCGGTGTTCCAGTCCTCTATTCTGTTGGTACGGGGTTCGATCCCCGGGCTT
>JAQGCA010002510.1:0-13730 GCA_034698945.1 Protaphorura quadriocellata | reverse complement strand
TGCTAGCCATATAAGACACGAACACACATTCTGTGAGCCCGCAATTCATTAAACCTGTTTTTTATTGTTTTCTGCCTGTGTCAAACATTTATTATCCGTTCCATAATTACCTTAATAAAATGGATACAGATAAAACAATAGTAGACCTTACCACTTGACCAAGGGATTTTGGGCTCAAGTTGAATATTTTCACTAGAAGTTTAACATGCGTTTATTTAACTCGAGGAAATTTTTTCTATAATACTGATTTAATCGCTGCAAGTATTGTGGCCAAAACTGGTAACGTCTTCTGTATTTGGTTTCTGGCTAACACATTCGAAAAGTCATCTACAACAATGTATGCCATTTCCATTCATCAAGAACGGTGGAATATGGATATTATGTACAACACGGTAAATAATTCGTGCCGTGCAGTGCGGCGGATGAACGGAATAGAAAATCCGTGTGTCGAAATTAAACTAATTTTCTCCCCCTCTAGAAAACTAATCAAAAAATAATTAAGGGGGACGACGACCAGCTCTGAGATTAGTTCATCCACGTCTTGGGTAATTGTTATGACAGTAATAATATAATAATAGTAATGTTCATTTATTAATGAAAAATTACGACGAGGTCTCGAGGCTAGGCAGTGGCGTGGATTTAAACGTTTGAACCATAGCTTATACGGCCAAGGCCTTTCATTCATCCATTCTGAATTTCGGCACCACAAAAAAATCAAATTCGTTTAAGTATACACCTGAGCAAAATAACGTTTCCAAATCAAAATACATCTTCTTAGTTCCAATTCCGAACTGCGCTCAAATAAAAAAAAATTATCCATTCTTTGCTGGACTAGGAAATAACTGAATCCCGCTTCTACAGCCAGATTAAAATCCTTAGTTATTTGTTTATGAATTAGATAAGAACCTTCAAAATTCTCACTTTTGCGATTCACTACGTTTTATTCTTGGAAATTAAAAAAAATACTTCCATTAGTTGAGATTCGTTTCTGATAGATAGATTTTTGAAATACGCACAAGGGAACATTTGCAAGAGATCAAACCCACAACATAGCAGCACTAAGGCTAAAATGGAGTGCATAACATTGATAGAAATAGACTGACCATTATAGTACCTTTTAGAGTCACTAATGACAAATATATGAATCATTTTGAAAGGAAGCCGAATTAGTCAAATCTTCTTCCTCTTGTTTATTGTTGTCAGGAAAAATGTGACAAAAAGTACTTTGACTTAGTTTTGAATTTGACAAAAAAAATATATATGAAACTGGGTCGAGTCCTAGTCCTAGTCCATCATCTGTTTAAATAACTGTGAGTGTAATGAGTGAATATGATGAGTAGAGGAAAGGAATGGAATGGAAGGACGCTTAAGGCCTCATCCATTTCATCCTATTTATTCTCACCAAGTCATTTGTGTCCACAATTGGACGTTGATGACTTCTGGGAATGTAAATTATCTGACCAGCTGCTTAGCTCGAGCTCTCTAAAGGAAAACAACTCCTTCGACTCATCTTCTTTTATCACTAACTCAAATCTAAGGTCGCTTCTTTTCAACGAACAAAAATTCAGGTTCAATTTTTTGTTCTTCAGAATTATCTAGCCCAAGAAAAAGAAAATTACGAGTTTTCTTGCCAATTTTAGGATTCGAATGACACTTTTCAAACATATCTTGTTTTTGTTTCTTTTTTACCACGAAGCACGGTCAGCACTTGCACTCAAGTATGTATCACGTGAGTACGTTTGCATAGAATCGCATAAGTATTCAATCAAAAGCAGTTTTCGTGTCTTGATCGTTATTAGGCCATGACGCTTTTGGTTGATTTGAACTCATTGAATTATATTGATTTGACATTCCTCTAGAGTTAACAGTATTTTGGAAGATATTTGTTGACCATGAGAAAAATCAGAAGCGTCACTCTGATCTCAACTGTGGCGGTAACCAGAAATTTTGATACGCCGAAACTGAAGAAATGTCCTGTAAATAAAATATCATGATCCTCCGTAATTTGAGGGCTGGGTGAAAATTTTAATATTAAATATCTTGGCCTTAGCGCACAAAACACAACTATATATGAATTAATTTATGCTAATTAGTGTCGCCATAGCGGTCGGAACTTATTTTACTGCATCCCAATTTGCGTACGTATGGGAATGGCGTGTCATTTACCCGAATTTCACACACTGTGAACGCCAGACGAGTCAACAAGAGATATACGGCTTTTCTGTATTACATATAATTTCTGTAAGGATTCGCATCAAATCCTTCGATAATAATCTGCGTGCTTTATTGTACGCAAATTCTAATGTGTAAACTGCGAATGGGAGGGATGATATGGTGTAAGATATCTGAAAAGGACAGGCGTTTCTGTTGATACAAAAGCACGTCTCGCGTACACATGTGTCCAATATTGTGAAAAATAATAAAATTGAATCAAAAATGTGGAACTGTCCAGTTATGCCGTATCTGAATTTGCCAGAGCCTATTGTGGCGTAATGCGTCCTGGTTGAAAATCTCCGGTCAAGATGGACGAATCTTAAAAAAGCTTAGAAATTTTGCGCAAGATTTGAAATATTGCAATTGAATCTTTCAACGACCTTTGAAAAATAGAAAATAATGAAGCCTTCCTTGAAGTGGCTACCACTCGACCGGATTTAACACCGAACCAGGCCATAAGGAATAAGTTTCACTGTTAGTTAGTTCTGACCAACGTATGACAATACAACGGAAAAGAAATCAAGGGAAAAAGTGAAGATTATACTATCATGGTGCGAATTTTCGTTAAGAATTTAACTCGAAAGAAGAATGTAGAAAGGATTGTTTGGATAAAGCCTTCAAAGAGATTAGTATGTTTTATGTGAATGTGACGACAGCTATATTTTTTCAGATCTACAATTCGCACATTAAACCCTTATCTTATTGTAAGTATGATAAAATCACATGCTCTGCCGCATTTTAGTAGAGTTATGCAATCGATGTAACCGGAAATTAGTGTTCAAAATGCGGAAGAGTGAAAACCGCGAATAAGTTTACATATGAAGCCATGATCAGTTTAATTTCCCGGAATCTTGCAAAAGAATGAAAATAGATTGAACGACCTTACCAGAATTGGAACATATATCGCATCGCTATTAATAGATTTTATTTTAATTTGACGATCGGCTTATGAGTTCGAACACGGTATGAAAATTCATTTCCCATCCAGTTTCGAATTTTAAGAAATTACTAGACTAACTTGCAACAGTATGAGTTAAACTACAAGTTATCCCATTGTGTATATCACACCTCAAAGTGCTTAGATTTATCTTGACAGTAGAGCCTACCCGGTGATTACGTTAGTCTGTTTTTTTTTTACAATAGACAACTACTAGGACCAATATGTATTGATGGATAAGTAAGGTCCACTGATAAGAATTTTCGGGGAAAACAGACAAAAGACAACAAAAAATTGTTCCAAGACTTAAAATTTGAGGTGTTGGCCCACAATATAAATGTTGGGATGTAATAAACGAAAATTACAGAACTTTCTTCCGCTGTGTTGAGGAATTTCTAAGAATAACCATGGACTGGTTGGGTGGAATTACTGTGTAATACGCATGAGGAATTTTATACAATGGGAATCTTTTCATGTCAATCAAGGCGAAGGCATATGTTTTTGTATGGCTTTGGATTCCATTTCAAAGTTCTATTTCCATTGATCAAGTTTAATCACAAATGACGCCTTAAAATTCACAACAGAACGGAATAATGCGTGCGTACTATCAATGTACATAAGCACAAGGAGTTTTACATTCATGGAGGAACTAACCTGAAAATCAACATTCGAATATGAAAAGCTTCCTCAGAAATTCCGGGTGAAAATTATACAATACATCCGTCTCTCGCTAATTTAAAACTTATATCGCATGTATCTAATGAGCAGCACTGATATTCGTCTCATATTTTTAGAAAATACTCTTCTGGTCGGGTTAATTTTTGCAAAATCCTTGGGAGTTCGTTAGGAAGATTTAGCAAAAATTTCAATGAGGTGATCGGTCAACATTGATAAGGTGCTCAAAAGTATATCGACTCCATATTGGGAAATTAAAATCGATATTTCATAGTAAAATAAAATGTAGTTCTTGAAATCAATTAAACCATAACAACAAATGCAGCCCTAAAAATTTTGAGCTAATACCAAATGCAATTATTTTTTTTAAATTGATTAGCTTGACCGACTTGTGGTATTGTTATTGATTTGGAATTTGGAGCAAGTGTTGAAGGATTGCATAAAATCTTATGATACATTTAATAGTCTGGTTTAAACTGCAATTGTGATTTGTGATTGTAATTCCATGAAGGATGAGTTCCTTGGACCAGAACGACTGTGGCCAAAAGAGTAAAAATGAAAAGTAATCACGACGCACAGAGTGAAACGTTGACAATCAAAAAAACTCAAACCGCGCAGTTATAAAATAAATTCATTGGATTTGCTGTGCAACGTAACCAGTTGTTGTGTAATAAATTATTTGACGATTTAGAATGATTATTTGTGGACGCGCACTTTGTATTCGTTTTTATACACTCTAACCATAACTTCTATTGTATTAATTTAGCAATCGGTCCTCGTTATAAATTTGACTTCCTAGCCGTACCAATAAGTACCATTCATCCATTCCCACACGATTAAGTGACTCCATTCAGTATAATGACAAGAAAAAGACCGGCGGTGTGGCACACAAAAACAAAAACAAAGCGATTCAATTATTGGCAACCATTTTTTTCGGCCAAAAATTTTGAAACAAGGTAAACCCCAGAAAAAAATTATAAGAATGTAAAAGTTGAAGGAGAGTTGCAATGTAACCAAAATTCCGGGTAAATGTCATTTTAGTTCAAAATTTAAAACATTAAATGATTTGTCGACCATAATTATACACGCTAAAGCACACCACCCACATGGTATAACCTCTATAGTTGACCTTAACCCTATTTCACCATCCACTTGTTCAAATATGCTTTTACAACTACTAATTCAGAAGGACGACAGAACGACACGAACACAAAAGTGTACAAAAATGTATTTGTACTTTTGTAGTAATTGATTAAGACTCGACGTGGGGTCTCGCCGGTGACTAGAATAGAGTCGATAGAATGTATTTTGTAAATTAAGGGTGAAAACTTCTGACCCCGAGTTCATGAATGCTCAAATAAATTCTTGAGTCAACAGTCGGTTTGCTTGTGAGCTCTGGGTACGGCATTCCTCTATGTATAACAAGTTCAAATCTTAACACACACATTGTTGGAATTGGACATTCTTTACACTGACGCCGCTACCGATTGAAATTTCCTGTTCCGAAGTTCAAAATTTTGGAATTCGGTGGATGAATTGTGACCAGAATTTTCGGTGTGTCATTAATCCGACCATGCCGACAGTATTTATAAATTTACTAAAAACATGTCTATTGTACCAATGCGTAAATAACTCTAATATCTACGCATCCTATTACTGTCTGTTCAAATACAATAGAGCTCTGGAAATTCCATAGCTACTGACAATTCCACAAAAACAACCATGTTAAAATTTTTGGCAAAATATACACGGCTTACGAACAAGTAAACAAACTATTTTCCCTTAGCAGAGCTCTATTATATTTGAACAGACAGTAGTACAGCCGGTATATTGCGCAATCATCTGGTCCGGTCGTCTGGGATAGGTTTCACTGGAATAAAACGATGCATGAATTCTTACCTGTTTACAACCCCTGGAGTATCGCATAAGTAATGGAGCGACAATGGACTCTGGCGTAATGTCACCAGCCTCTTTCCGTAGTTGCGTGAATTGAAAGAGTGCATCTTTGTCACACTCAATCCTCCTTTGCAGAATTCCCAACAAAATGTCCAAACAATGATTGTCCAGCGTGGGCTCCACCACGTTCAACAATGACTTGTTCTTAATCAAACGGTCTTGAATCTCCTCAGCTCTATTTATAAAAAATATTTACTCAATCAAACATGCTAAATTTCAAATTCTTATTAAGGCAGAAATATTTAAAGTTGTGCTACGAGTTTACGATCAACGGATTAGAGGGAAAACTAGTAAAGCCAAAAAAATTAACTAATGAATTTTATGTCCAACCTGTCCCAAGAGAAAAATTCAGCGTTTTGTTTACAACTTTGCCAGTCCAGTGACCTGTTGAACAACTTTTGTGAATGTTCTACCCCGAAAAGCCTATTAATTTGGCCGCTAGAAATAAAAACACCAAATATAACGCTGCGACGCCATGAATGGGTCGTGGATTCCAATGGACACGAATAGACTTTCCGGGGTACGACCTTCACGAAAGTTGTTCAGAACAACATATCTAAAATGCAGCTAAATTCAATGACCTAATTTTTGCCTTAAAGGCTCTGTGGTGTTATTTTCTACAGAATTTACGAATATAAGCCTCCCGAACTCTGCTAACTTGGGCGTGAGTAAATAATTATGAACCACCGTGTACAATA
The DNA here is from genome assembly GCA_034698945.1 of Protaphorura quadriocellata. Taxonomy (NCBI): domain Eukaryota; kingdom Metazoa; phylum Arthropoda; class Collembola; order Poduromorpha; family Onychiuridae; genus Protaphorura; species Protaphorura quadriocellata. The sequence goes on along the minus strand of JAQGCA010002510.1, from coordinate 7,250 downwards.
AGGAGGGCAAAAAGCAACTGGTGGTAAGCTTGATAATTACGTGCACCCCATTGACGACTTGGGATTGATGAGCCTTTGTTTTTGCTCCATGTTGTGAGTAGCCACGAAAAAAACAGAACCTAAGATTACGACGATTACGACTGAGCCTTTGGCCTTAAAGCCAAGCCATCTCGTTAGTCATCTTGACGGGATCACAGGGTGAGAAATATTTGGTTGGATCGGAAGAACAAAAGGTCAAGTCAATTCATTCAAATGTCAGTCAAAATCTTCCCTGACTTTCCCACCGACGATGGTGGAATGGCGTGCCTTGCTTAACAAGTAGCAATGTGTGGATTCTGCTTCTCTAATGCTTCACAGCCATTTCTCAAATTATGATGTCAAAGAATGGGGTTCCTGAGGTTACACCATGCAGTTTTTACTTTTTATTTCAACTATGTAAAATGTAACAAAAAATGATGCTGATTTTACTGTAAGGAGAATGTACTCTACTGCGAGCTCAAAAACAAGAGCAGAATTTGGAAAATAAAGGATTAATTTGTCGTCCAAATCAAAAAGAATCATTCTGACGCTGGGGACTGATGGACTGAACTCAGGGTTTTCAATTTCACGGCTAATAACTTGACTAGTCATATGACTATTTAAGAACATTTCGTCCATTTAATACGAAAATGGTTTGATATCGTTTTTATAAGATGCAGCTATCTGTAATTTGAATCAACTTGTGGTGCTAATAGTTATCCCATTTTGTATGGTGCAAAGTATTGACTGATGAGCATCACGTGATCACTAGCCCAGGTCGTGACTTCTCGTAAAGTCAATGTCAATCCACTAAATTAGTACATTTCATCTCTTCAGTAAAACTCGTTTCATTAAGATCGCGTACACGGAAACCGAACGGAATTACGGACTCATTAATTACAATAATTCTTCTGCCTTAGGTACTTTAACGACGGTGAATGTCAAAACGTACACAAAATCTAAGCAATCAAGTCACGTGATCCTAAGAGTTCATTCCAACCACCGATGATTAATTTTATGTGTTGAATAAAGTTTTATATTTGGAAATGGCCCAGGAGTCACCACCGCACCGATGGTTACAAAGACTTCTCTGGACTCTAGACTTCTAGAGTATCGGCGTACAATATATAGAGCCCGGCGTCCGTCTAGTAGAGTAATTACGATACTGTCTTACGAAAAGTAATTTCAAATTATGATCAGGCACGTGTTGAGACAGTTATACCTAATCTTTACACATAAACACATCTTCCCATCACATTTCCACGCCGTACCTCAATGTACTAATATGTACAGATACATATATGAAATGAAAAACGTTACTTTGAAGCGAACCATCACCAGCGTTGTCTGCTTTCCATAATAATATCCATTACTAAATAAATCTAATTGATTTTCAATTTAGACCCTACCCAAAAGTTTGACGCAAAAATGGAATAAAAAAAAGTTTCTTTCATTCCCAAACTTAATTTCTTTTACAAAGTGGAGATATGTATAGGAAATATTTTGTTAATAAGAACAGCCAATTATGTTCACTCAATTTAAGTCGTTGTGTCACAATGTACATGTTATTTACAAAGAACCCTTGTTACCACGCGTTAAAAAATCAGATCTGTTAAGATTCGTTGTTTCGAGTGTCCGACAACTGGATTGGTCATGGTATTGGTAATCATATTTACCTCAACGGCAGAGAAATTACTTGCCAGTTTAATGTGGAATGATGAAAGAAATAATGCTAAATTGTTGGAATACGTTGAACAACCGAATTCCAATGGGATCCGATGATGAATAATTTCTTCAGTATTTTCGGTGAAAATGAAGGTCGATCTAATCTAGATAAATGCGGAAATTGTTACCTCAATGATAGTTGACGCTGATGGGAAGCTTGAATGGGAGCAGGACCATGGGCTACAGATTTTGGATTGCTTCGATTCGACAGAGCCAAATCTTCTAACTTTTGTAGTGCCCCCTTGTAAGTATCCACGACACGACGAAATTCCAATTTAAGGGCATCGTGAAGTGGTAGAAGAGACTCATCAGTTGTTCCAACTAATCCATGTTGACCCATTCCTTCCACGGCCTTATCCAACGCTTTTCGTCGCAACAGAAGTGTCCTCATAATTTTAGGTTCAGCCAAAACAATCACATGAAGAATTTTCTTACATCCGGACGTGAATGTCCCCAAAGCTTCTTTCCGGTTTCGGCTCTATAAAGCGAATTTCCAATGAATTCAATTTTTCCCCAAGAAGTGTATCCAAAATACATCAAATTATGTACAATTACGTTTGTTCAACAAGGACAAGGATATTTCTATCGGATACTTTACTATGAAATCACGAAAATGTATAATAAGTCTCCAACCCATTGTTAAAAAACAGTTATACTAATCTAGACTTGAATGAAATGATTTTAACGGTTTATAGTAAAATGAAAATATTTCTACTTATATAATTAAATAACCTTTCTGAATCTCTGAAATTGGTCAAGCTTTTAATCCGTCACCTTCAACTAATTATTATGACAGTAAATTATAGAATTCCAACCCCATTTTCTGAGAATAGCCCAATGATTAAGGCAGGACATGGCCACTATGTGTTAAGTCAATTCTTTGGAATCCCTAAAACCGCTTGTTAAAATTGCTGCATAGTTGACAATACAGGTTTACAGGTTTTACAATGGGGAAAATAATTTGAGTTGTCATCAATTAACCGTCCAGGGAAGAACCAAGTGAAATTAGAGAAAATGAAAGGACTTAAATTGACAATATAAAATCCGCCGTTACTTAAATTGTTGGAAGACATATATTAAAACGGTGGTGGTGGAATTTTGTTGGCGAAACAAAGATTTTATCTGAATTCTCTTTTATTTATTTGACCGTCCAAAGAATAACTAACAGCAGTCTGTTTTATCTTTGTTCCATGTGGTTCCACAGAGAGTGTAATTTTTGAAGACCACTTGCCTCCCGAAAGTAAACTTTTTATCTTCCGTTGAAATCTCAGACGCATGCAACGGTGGCGGTTCATAAATTATATGTGTGGGACGTAGTGGGAGGTTTTTAAATCTTAAGACGCCGTTATATCTATTTTGGACCACCACCTGTTATTCTACGCACAGATGATGTAATATAATGGTGTTTTAATGTTGCTGGACATGACACAACTGCTTAGCTCTCATTTTCAACAGTTTCCATAAAATAACTGTCAATTTTACAAAAAAATATAAAATAGCTCCCATCAGTCAAAATTGCCTCTGAAGAATTGGCGGTCACCGTAAGGCATGGCCAAATCTCACTGCGCGCTGTTCGAGGATTAAAAACTGGCTTTTCATTCAGCCTGGGGAATGTATCCCTAGTAGTAAGGACTAATAGATGTACTTAACCATGGAAACGTGGTCTGAAAATGTGTGAACTGTTATTTCTAAATTTTTCATTTGCATTCATTGTCAGTTTTCCACTTTTCCCATCAAAACTGTTTATGTACGATTTCAAGGGTCATCAAATGATGGCGTGTCGTAGGATCCACATCCCGGTGGTATGTGACAAGAAGATAAGATGCACAAAATGCAATGCTGATTAAAGATGACGAAGGTAGAACATGAGGATAAGGGTAAACTTTTTAAAGGGTGATTTCAAAATACCGCAAGTTTTGGCCGGAGTTCCGTACAAACACCATACCATTCGAACGTAACACACTTAACGTACATATATTTCCCAGCAGGGTGTCGTCATGACAATAAATGTAAACGAGTAAATTGGTGGTTGTAATAATGTTATGTACAGTAAATCCTATTTGATAATTTCATCTTTCTCAGCCATGTACCAGTTACCATACCAATAACATCTCCAAAATTTGTAAACCCTTGTGAAGTTTTGCACTACCTGGTTATGTTTTTTTTATTGTTTTGAATTCCTCATCTCAGCACAGTAAAATATTTAACAAGGGATCCACATTTCGTACAAAACTCAAATTCTCTGGCAGTCTTTTTTGTTTCGAACTGTTTTTTCATGAAATAGAGTTTCCTTGTTCGACACGCGCTCCTTATCTAAAATATGAGCTGAATCGAAAAAGACACTAACAGAAAAATGCTCAACCAGTTACCAAAAATATGTTAATTGCAAATTCATGCACGAGATGTACATACGCATGAAATGGACCAATGATACATTTTTTGGTTTTTCGAAAGGTAAGGCGCAGAATGAGAATATTTTTAGCAGCTTACCATTTCTTCCCGTGCAAAAAATTTGACCATGTGCATGACGACAGAGTCCGGGCGTAGTGGTGCTAGACTCACGTTCGGACCATCAGATGTAAAAACCTATAGAGAAAAGTTATTCTTAAAATCCAAATTATTATCTTCTACATAAAAAGAAGAAGTAATTCATAGTCAATATTTTATTTAAATCATTGAATATATAGAACTTTACATTAAAACACTAATTTCTGATTGGCGGTTGTATTGAAGCAATGGGTACTACTTCTCTCGGGAGTTGAGGCGAGGCACTGCGGTTTTCTACCTTTCGTACAACAGAGGGCTCTCATTTTAATATAGGTATTTGATTCAGGCTAATGTTTTCGATATTGGACTAGCGATTCATTGAATTTTTATAAGTATTGATCATATTGTGATTTTTAACATTAGAAAACCCTGGCGAGACCTTCATTTTATGATGTTACGTTTTAAAATTCGAACCTAACACTTTATTAAGCAAGCTTGTCGTTATATGAAATTAATTCCCACTTGTTCGATATACAGAGTGATAACTATAAAAAAAAATGAGTGTAACCTTCGCAAAGAGTGCTTCGATGATGGGAAGAGAGTGCGGCATAGCCTCGACGAAAATGTCCATCGGGAGCTCCCGCAAAATGATTCGAAATGTGCTCACACTGATGCGATGAATAAAACTGGCAGCTTCTCTGTACTGAGCATGTTCGTAGAGTAGAAGGACCTAAATCAAAGCACAAATAAAAAAAAAAGTACTGGTTAATGAGTTTTAAAAAAACCAGAAAGGAGACTTTTCCTCTCGATTGCCGTTGTGAAGTAATTATTCTTGTGGAAGGAGTGACGACCCCTAGGTCCAAGTTCTAAAGCAAGACCCGGGGTGCAATCAGGAAGTCCGACATTCCTATTCCCCTTTTGTTTTTACTCTTGGAATTAATTCACTGATTTGGATTTATAATCATGCCGACTCACGTACGACCAACTTGCACTTCCACAGATTACTTGGAATCTAATTATCTCCGTTCAGTGCAGTCAATAAACGACAGACAGAGACCAAAATCTACTGTGAAATATCTAACAATAGTCCTCTTAACTAGAAAATTGTCTAATTCACAAAAGCTGGGCTGTCAATTTGTCACTCCAAGGTGTTGACCACCCCCGATTTGCCATTTGTCTAAACGTTTGCACTTGAACCATGGTACGTGCTCCTTCTACAGGGTGGTTCATAAATTCAGAATTTTTCGCTTGGCCCACTTTCATTTTACTTCGAAATAATATCGTTAAAGCGACCTGCCCAGTCAATATGCCTTAGTAGACTTAGTTTCTCAAGAAAATGTATATATCATTATCTACAGGCACCGCATGGTGTAGATAGTCCAAATTGTTATGAACCGCCATGTATTTTGCGGATTACTGTCTTTCTAATCCAAATGTATCCCTTGGATATTGGATATTGCATGTTAACCCCGAAATGACAGTCATACTTTGTTGGAACAAATGGAGAGCATAAAGTTAAATGGTGGATGAATGCACAGAAATAGAAACGGAACAATAGAATTCCATGGTTTTATTAAACTGTCTCTTGTTGAGAGGACTTGAATTTTTGACGCGCCCTTTGTTGCGAGACCGGACATGGCCCCATTTCACTAAAATAATGCTACTTATGTAGTCATTCCTCACCTTACAAATCTTCTAGTGTTAAAATGCTTGAGCGAACAAGCATACTTGGGGTTTTCTAGCAATGCAAATATTCCTGAACATGAGTTTTCCCTCAGAGTATCAAAAGTAAGACTTTAATAATGCATCTAATTAACTGAAAATCGGTGTAAGACAGATGGGAGTGATTTTTGTTGGAAAATTAGTTTCTACTGCTACCAAACCATTGAACTAGGAAATGTCACCCTAATATTAGTAAATTATTATGAGGAAAGAAAAATCATTGTTCCCTAACATATCTGCCAGGTTGGTCGAACCCCCAACATAACTTGGCAATAAACCCAACTTGAACCACATTGAAAATGGGAAATCTTACCTTTTTAACGGCAATGCGGGGGCTGACATCTGCAATCGTCATGGAAGAAACCCTGGACTCAGACTCCAGTGGTAACGTTGGAACCTGGATTGGTGCAAAATTATTGGGGTATCCATTTGGAACTCCATTTCCGACCGTTGGATGGCTGCAAGAGAATAAGTCACCCGCCAGGGAGCGGGACCATCTGGACTGACTCCATTTCATTTTTTGCACTGGGCGACGCTGTAGTTTCTCTGGTTTAAACCTGGAACAAAAATATATATATAATTATAATCTAGATCGTGAATACCCCCAAATCGTAGCTAAAATATATTTATGCGAAACAAATAATGATTCAAAAGTTGACGTGTAAAGTTGCTGGAAGGTAAATATGAGGACTTTTCTGAACCGCCGTATGAATGAGCAGTACCGAATAGGTACGATAATTAAACAAGAAACAAAAGAGAATCTTGTCATAATACAATGTACACAGGGTTACTCGAAATTTGCAATTTATTATCTGTACGAATAGAATTGTCATTTCTAATCCTTAAACAATGATGCCCCTTGGGGAAATGCGTTCACACAGAACCTCAAGCCGCTGCCAGTGTCTGACATTCCTGAAACCTACTCTATTTCTGTAATAATTGATGTGAAACAAAAACAAATAGTGAGTACTTGTACAAGTTTGCACCAAACCAATACATTAAATGCTTAACCGGAACAATCGATGGAATCCTGATGCACGCAGTAATCGTTGATACCGTATTAACGATATTAAAAATATAATACGTGGAATTCCTTTAGATTTTTGAGGAGTATCAGTGCAAGTGGAAGCATGTACTTGCTCGGTCTAGGTTCAAGGTTCAAGTTCAACCCATTTAATTCAGGGAACAATCTCGTTTCATGACCCTGCATCTATGCATTTTAATCAGGAGCACTTTTCTATCCAATTGTTAACAAACAAAACACTTCCTCCATTCCATTAAAACTATCCCAGTGCAAT